>VAHH01000005.1:0-136102 GCA_013357305.1 Radopholus similis
TTTAAATAAAAATAATTATTTATTATTAAATACATTTTGCCAGAATATTTGAAAATTTGACGAAAATCAGACAAAATCAGCACAAATCTGAGAAATCAGCACATTTGAAATTTCTCAGATTTGACTTCTTAAAATCAGCACAAATCTGAGAAATCAGCACGAATGCGCACCCTGATTAACACAAATAAAACGTCTTAAATTTGTTCTAGCGCCAAGGCAGAGACCGATACAAAACGTTACGACAAATCCGAAGCGGTTATCTCATATCATAAAGGACCAAACTATCCCGATTTTATTTTAGGAAACACTAAGAGGCGAATAGACCAATATGAAAACATGTGAATGGGAAGAAGTGGAACGAAATGAAAAATTTTGGTTTTGAGATGAAAATCGTTAACCACTTGCTAATAACTAATTAATAATAACTTATTATAATTATCTAGCGAAACCTAACTATACAATAATAACATCTTTGCAACCCCTTGCCACAATATCAAAAAAATAACATGAATTTTGTTTATTGAAGTTTAAATTTTAATTAAACGATTTGATTTATTTTTATAAGTAGCTTTGATCAACGCCCGATCTGCTCTTTCAAGTTTCAATATCAGCAAGCGAGATTATTAACAAGTTAACAACCTTTTTTATCTTGTTTATTGCGCGAAACTGCTAATGTGTTGTCTCACCTCATTCGTATTTTATTCGTTTGTCCGTCTGGCGTCTGGCTCATTGCTTCCTTCGACAACTCTTCGTTGTTTCTTGTTTTTTGAGAAGAAGGAAATTACGCACAATGGGTCCTCTCCTTTCCCACTGTCCCACTGCCCCACATCACATCCTCTCTTTGCTTCCCAGGTCCCAGCTTGTTCCACACACGCACACACATTCATGTGATGCGACGTCCATTATTCCAGTTATTCGACAATGCGCGATTAAATAATGCAATACAGGATATAAGGTACTCACAATCTCTCTGATTAGTGATTACTTATTAGCCCCCGAGAACAGATAGAAAAACCAGCGACACCACTAAAAGAGCTACAAATGCAAAACCTCGAATTTAATTCATTGTTTCAAACGACTTACCCTGAACACTTGGATAAAAGTTGTTATCAAGATCGAGACTTAAAACATGGCATGCATTCCATTCCACTCCATTTTCTTCGTTATTCATTCTATTCCTTATTCCTTCTTTTAGTGTTTGTTGTCTGGTGCTGGCCGCCCGCTGGCTGTCAATGCCCATTGCAATTTATTTTTCTCCGCATGGTGGCGTTTGAGACAGACGGCCCAATACCCAATATTCTTTTTTACGCGCTGTTCCATCAAACCATGATTCGATTGTAAGCGTAAAAACTAGCGAAATGACTATCTAAAATTTCTAGCGTATTTTTACAAATAGTTGATCTTTTACATATGTATCTATAGTTTTTAGTTTTGCTCTATCAAAAATCAAAAATTACTACTCCTCAAATCCAAGCCAAATCATCAGTCATCAGGTCATCACTGTCTGTTCTTTTCTTCCCAAACCCAATCATCACCGTCTGTCCCTTTAAAACGTTGGTTCCTCTGTCTTTTACTTCCATGCCTCCATCTTCATCTTTTCTGGGGAGTATTTGGGGCTCTTTTGCCATCCCACTCCTCATCTCCTCTCCTTCACATTCATTCAGCTGGTTCCAGTCAGCTGGTCCTTAGTAAAGAGGGGCAAGAAGCGGAAGAAAGAAAACGAGACTGGCCAGAGAGAAATGTCATTTGTCTGGATCTTTTGAATGGATAGCGAGCGAGGAGAAAGATAACTCACAAATTTCCCTTCCTTTCCCTTCGTTATTTTTCGTCTGGCAGACAGGCATACACATCACCCATGGCCCTGGCTTTGCACACTATCCTAGTAATTCTCTTTTTTGCCAGTAGTGGGCCAACTGCCGCACTCGCAAGGGTTGAAGGACTGAAGGAATAGAATTGAATGGGAAAATGGGTAAGGTGAGGAGACTGCTGTTCCGGAGAACTAGGCAAAGAGGAAGAGGATTTTCCGCGAGTGTCTGGCTTGGTTCTTGCCTCGGTGCTGGCGCTCGGCGGCGCTAAACAAGCCCGATGGAATCTTGCTTTTGCCAACCCTTTTTTCTCTTAAATACTTACAAAATATTTCCGGTTTATCTTTCAGCTCAAACTAACCTATTTTAAATTATAAGTATTTATAACTTCCGCTCTCCACAATCATTCATCAATTCCGCGCATTCCTAAAACTAACTGCTTCGAATTATGCTATTATTTCAACAGAATAATCATATGTCGAATTTTTCATTTTTTTCGACCCAGAGAGAACTCAGACATCACTGACCCGCGTCCCGCAAGACCCGAAATAGCAGTTCGTTGTTCTGTTCTAAATAATTTTGTGTTTGCCTTCACTTTTCCATTTTACGTTTCTGCCTTTTGCCTTTGGTGCGCCACTTTCACTGCCAGCCGGTTCCTCTCTTTCGCTCAGCGATCCAACTCTTTTTCCTGCTCTTCTCCATATGACTTTGTCCCATTTGCCCTTTTCCTCCCTCCCCTTGTGATTCCATTCTTCACCCGCAGTCTCCGTCGTCACTTCCCTCTTTCACTCTTTCTCCCAATAAAAAGTAGACGACCGGCGGCCAACAAACATAGAAAATGAAGATTGGTGGCGCGGCGCGGAATAATAAAAATATTCCAACAGGGACTGACAGCAGCTGTTCCAACAAAAATAGAAAAAATGTTTCGCGAAAAAATATAGCTCTTATCAATTATCATCGATGGTCATATTGCCAAAATAAGCTATGCCGAAAAGGAATACACAAAATAATTGTGAATAGCATGAACTCTATGATTACATAAAAGTGGGCGAAAAATTATTTCTCATTTGGCGCCCAATTTTCCGGCACTTTGTTATGCCTTCAAAAATAGTTATTATTAAATTTCTATGTAAATTCTAAATTATTTCAGTGGGCTAAAGAGCATCATCTATAATGAATTTGTTCCTATTCGCATTGGCAAAAGTTAGGAGTAAAAATCAACATTAAAAAGGGCAATGTCATCGTTCGAATCCTGCATGAATTATGTGCCAAATTCTGCATCTTCGCCCATTCCGCTGCAATCGACTAACAGTTCTACGCCTACAAATACAAACGGATCAATGCAGGCAAAAAAAACTTAATTAGCTATTGGACTAAAACATCTATTTTACAATAATTTAATTTTAATAATTGTTTTAAGTTAAATGTTGACTAAAATGCCTTTTACATTTTATATTTTAGATGCAGCAGAAGAATCCAAAATTGTACAAAACTGAACTCTGTCGCAGCTGGATGGGTTGGTTTTCTTGGTTTCCTGGTATTTGCGCAATGCCTTACCTTCATTATTTTTTAGAATCTGGAAGGTGTAATTATGGAGAAAGGTGTCAAATGGCATAGATATTACTTTGTTTTGCAAAATTCCATTTTAACAGGTGCCAATATGCTCATGGAGAACGCGAGAAACGACCCGTGCCAAGGCATCCAAAATATAAAACTGAGGCAATATACAAATACAATAAAAAAACAAAAATAATTTTGGTTACAGGCATGCCAATCTTATCACAAGACGGGTAGGTGAAAAACAATTTTTTCATTTACTGAAATCAATTTTTCTAGGATATTGCCCTGTACGTTTTGGATTATGTATGACATATTTTTAAATGGCATTTTAGTATGGCCCGCGGTGTCACTTCGTAAAAAATTGAATTATAGCAGAATACTTAAATTAAAAGGTTCAGATTCACAACGAAGGACCGTCGCAACTAAAGGCTCTGCGATTAGTTCAGGAAATGGCAATTGGTGTGAAAATTGTTTTTTTCATTCAATTTCTTAATTAATTCAGCCGGAACGAATAACAACACAAACAAGAAGTTGATGGGATCTTCAAGTGCTACGAGTCTCAGCTCTACAAATAATCAATACAATGCTCTACTGCAGAAGAATAATTCGATGAATTCGTTTCCAAATGGGTGGGTTCTGGATTGAATGTGAGTACTATTTTATCTATTTATTTTTCCAGTCAAAGTCAGCATCAGTTGGTCGGCAAAGCACAGAGTTTCGGCAACAACCAGGAAAATAGTCACAGTCAATTAGATTTTCTTCCAAATATCCACCAGAAGGGACAACAGACACTGACACCGAACAGCAGCCTGAATTCTTACGGATTAGGATTAGCCGAAAATCCAGTAAATTTAATTTGTATTCGTAGACACTACACACCTATATTTTTTAAAAATTTCTCAGAAAATTTGGTCTTGCCATCGCGAAAGTGCTAGCCGAAGTTTGTCGACTGAACAAAATGGTGGCATCTTACAAAGAAGTAGAGTGCAAGAAATGTTTCAAGCCATTACGCCACAACGTAGGTAAGTAAAATGAACAGATTTTAATAAATAGCCTAGGCGTGGGTACTTTTAAATCAAATTATAGACAAACTCCACTTACGCCAATTGAACGACCTGATAACTCTGCGAATTCATTCGGCGAAAATGAACTGGATCCGCAATTATTGTTGGGGAATTTCTGCTCCAGTGATGGTAATCCGTAATTAATATTTGAAATACATATAATTCTCTTATCTGTATTTTTAAGATGAATGTTCACGTTCATCAATCATTTCTTCGAACGTTGATTCTGGCACTGAATCTCCAGCAGCCACAGACACAGATGTTTGTCGTATCTTACATTTTCGTGGCTAAAATATCATTTTGTTTTTATTTTCAGACCCTTACAAGGATAAATACAGTAGATTGCAAGAAATTTATGATACCAACAGTTGGACAGATAAGCGAGACCATGGATGATCCACAAAGACGAAAAAGTGATGGAGATAGAAAAGGTAAAAGGTTACAAAAATATAAAATATTAATAATACATTATCACCAAATTGAGATTCAATTCCGAACAACAGCATTTCGACTGCCTCTTCCTCCCTTGCATCAATATCCTCCTCCAACTCTTCACAGCCGCACCAGAAGCTGCGTTTGCCAGTGTTTGAGCGTCTTTCGTTAAACCAGTAATGTAAAACATTACAAAAAACAAACCATCGTAACATCGCTAGTTTATTTTGATGAATAGACCTTTAGCCATATGACCACAAATGGAGAAGTAACTGTAATTAATTTAATATATTTAGTAGCCGCTTGTAGAGATTTTTAAATAATGAATTCCCTTTCTTTGTTTTTATTTATTTGACCGAATTACCGAATACCGACCGGTGTGAAATGTTCTCTTTTTCTTGATGAAAACTCTCGCTGAAAACAATATTTTTATTTACTCATATTAATGTGCCTTTCACTCCGAAATTGCTTTCTGAAATTATTCTACCTACTTATTTTAAGCCAAAGCATCATCTAATTAAATTTTTATTTTAACTCATTTTACAGCTAGATCCGGTACTATTTATTGAAGGATGATTTCAAATTAAATTTATTTATAAAATACTTATATCAGATCTAGTTGCTTTATTTTTGTTTTAAATTTACGCACAAACCTCATTTGGTATCTAATTGATATCTATTATTAATTGCACCAAAAAATCTTAACATTGTATGTATTATTTTTAATTTATCTCGCCAATTTTAATTAAATTAATTAAAATTCTTGATAGAACTATTTCAATCCTAATTATGCAATTAAAATGTTATGGCATCAACAATTACTCTCGTTTTTCTTGCTCTGAGATAAAACCAATCAATGCAATTTTTCCAAAATGGAAGAAAAATTCTTTTCCCTTTCTTTTTTTTTTAATTTCCTTCGAAAATTGAAAAAAATGAGAGTAATTGAGTAATATGAGTATTGAGTAGTCTATGTTCTGTTTCCCTTTATACCTATCTTTTCATGGAACCAAATCACTCAAAATATTTCCCAAACATTGGCCTTCTGAATCTGTGCGTTACACAGCTTTTTATTCAAGGTCTTTCTTAAGCTATAAGGTGTAAATATGTCAAAACTAATTACTAATTAGTAATTATTAATAGTCGGCTAGAATTGAGCTTTTAATGCTGATTAAAAATATCATTATTACTATTAATTTCTTGAACTTAGTAAAACAAAAATTTAATTAATTTTTCACTTAGATTTCGACCAAATTGCTATGAAAAAATATCTATATTAATTATTTTGCATTTTTAAAACACCTTGATATATTTATGTTCGACAATTTTATTCATTGTTTAATTTGTAAATCCGGTTAGCACACAGCTACATTACTGGCTAACTAATCATTAATCAATAAACTCTTACCTTATTAATTAGTTTAAGAAAATGTTTGAGAAATTTCTCATTTTACCTATGTAATTATTTATTTTTATATTTATTTTTGTATTTCAGTCTATAATAATTAATAATAGTTCGCATAGATACAGATTAATAAATAATGGTCATTGATCATGTTAATGCCAATTACAATATATCTCAAATAGCTAGACACTGAATTGATAAATATTTAAACATTATTAAATACTTATTGGACTATTGAAAACAGGGAAATAAAAAATGTACATAAAAAGATAAAAGAAATCGAATGTCTGAGAATCAAAGTTGGACAGTAATAATAGAAGGGCAATGAGAGAAAATAAAAATGATTGTTAAAACCAAAAAAGATGTTTTTAAACTTTCATAGTTTTACGTTGGCACTTCCGCTGGAATTTGAAATAAATCCTCCGTTTTGCGACTTTTTTTTCTCCTTATACTTTGTTGCGTTATATCCTGATTGTAAATAGAATGAATCTTATTTTGTCACAAGTCTTGTAAAGGTTTTACCTCAACAGCAGGTATGCAGCCAAATGTAAGATTTTCAAATTTTTCAACGTAAGATTCATACCTTAATCAATCAATTTACCAATGATTATTATAATAATTTACTAACTTTGAATCAAATAAAAGTACTCGAACTTGCCGTTGCAATGATTCACATTTTATTTTGGGCATCAGTCGACCGTTCATTTTGGCATATTTCGATGCGCATTTTATCTCCGAAAGATAAGTAGGAATCCGCTGAAATTTTTAATTGCCTGCGGTATTTACATCTTTAATTTATACGTTTGGATTGTGGTTGTTAATCAAATCAAAGGGACAAAGCGCTCGTTTGCTTAATGAATAAATTTCCTGAAAGATGAATTTATTCAACTTCGGCATTAAATTTCGTTAAAATTGATCAACTTTTCACCTCGAAATCATCAGGATTCTCAAGTGGGTGTTGATGAAAACTAAATTATACAAAAAATGATTGAATCTTCCTTAAATTATTTGATAAATCGACCTGTCTTTGAACTGAATGATGTAACCAACGATGAATAAAATTAGACTCAATGCAGCACATGCAGTTATTATGTTGAATATCGATATTATTTGGCATTTTCTTGAAGCGGTATTTAATCGTTTCCAATGTTTATTCTCGAAGGTAAAAATAAAAACATCTGTATCATAAACAAACAATCTCCTTTGCGATTCCATAAAAATTGCTGCAAAAACGATGAACATAAACGAATGGTTTGGTTGAATATGCATAAATATTAAATATTCAAAGTCAAAATATAAATCTAGATATCAACTTACCTACATAGAGATATATGACAGATGACACATTCTTGTTCATCGTGCACTCAAAACGTAAATATATTTTTGACTTCACGTTGCACAAAATTCCGGCGATGTCGCAATCTTCTTTGCTCCCTCTTAATTCACATCATTTGATCGAATTATTTTCGGGTGTGGCACTTGAATGAAAATAAGATTGGTCAAGAAACCTTTCAACGTTAAAGGCGTTGAAATTTTTTAAATGTTTAAAGTTTAAACCGTAAAAGCGAATGCTTTATCAAAAAAGTCAATTATTAATTATTATTTAGTTTTTTGATCTTTGGCATTAGATTGTTCAATCTACCACACCATATCCTGATGGCCATTCCTTGTGAAAGAGTGTGAGTTGAATTTTGCCCAAATGTGACACTTAAGAAAACCAGGAAATCAAGGGAGCCTTTCACATCTGTCACTAGGTTGGGCGCCGAGATTTGCCTCCGAGAATCAAATGGACCTTTTGGGGCCAACGGCTAAATCCAATTTGTACGGACACTTTTCTGCCGCCATCCTCCATTTGTGCATCATCAAATTTGCCTTTTGTCCTCTTTCTGAAATTGGACAAAACGGAGCGGCACAGGAGATAAGGCTGCAGCGACGGAAATTCCACTCAGTCGGCGCCACTGCCGCCGATCTTTTTGTTTGGCCCCTGCTTAAATTGGTTTCCTTTGCTTCAGCCGGCAAGCACTCCATTTCCATCGCCAGCAAGTCACTCTCATGATGTCTATGTACTTTCCATAGAAACGGTAGTTAACCCAAAAATGTTTAAGGATGAATCAAAAATCTTTGTCCCAATGTCCTAAACGATGTGGTTTTCACAAGTATTGCTTTTTTTGAATTATTTATTTAATATGAGTCGTTTATTATTGAGGCCAACATGTTCATAATTTACCCAGTTTAGCTAGAAATTACGCCAGTCTTCAGCGGTACCGGCCTAAAACTTTGGTTTTGAAGCTGTCAACGCCAAAGCCCATCAAAATCTCTCGGAGTATACCTATCATTCCCCCACTTTCTTCCAACCCATCCTCTTGTCGAGTGGTACTTTTGCTCCGCAAGGCTCGGCTGCGGTTTTGGAGCCAAGTGATATGCCCGAGCGCCCCAGCGCGTCTTTAGTGTCATTTAATTAGGATCCCGCCGTCAAGGGACCAAGGGCCAGCCGACCACGGCTTGACTGACAGATTGGCTTTCCTGTGGGGTGTGGGCTCAATTTCATTCAGTGGTACGCTGAGTGGCTGGACGCGAATGGAAGATGGCACATCCTGAAGAGATGGACCAAAACCAAGCAAGTCCTAACAGGATGCGCCAGCATTTTAGACATAGAGTTTATGCAATTTTTTTCATATACTAACTCAACAAATTTAATATTCCGATCATAAAAATCTAAGGTGTTGCACTTTCACACCATTAGGGTAGAGCAATCACATTAGTACGCCGCTTCTGCTGGCCCTCGCTCAAATCCAATTGGCAAAGTTGACAGTTGTGACGTGTGGCATCCAATTTCAGTTTGGTTGGATAGAGGAGATTCCTAGCTTCTGTTTTTGGTTTTCGATTTCCCAATTCCCACCAAAAATGCGATATACCTTGGCCAATTGGCGCTCATCATCTTTTTTCGCGACCAACTTGCGGTTTCTGCCGTCTCCCTTCTGCCAAGTGTTCCGCCTCCGGCTGGTCCATGGCCCCAATCACTTGACTCCTTGGCAGGGACCAGTCAATCATTTTGCGGCTGCTTGAAAAAAAGAGAAAACTGAAGCAACCCAAAAACGCAAAATGAGTGGGAGAGGCAAGAATTTGTCAGTTGGTGTTGGTAGTGTGGGGGCGATCGCTTTTGCTGGACTAGCTCGTCCGGAAGAAACAACAGAAATCCATCATCAGTCCCCAATGAGTAGAGGAGTGATTGACAAATAGGTTAGGTTTGTTGGTTAAGCCGAAATGGCCCAACTTTGGGGCCGAAACGCGAAGAAACAATGATTTATTATATCTTGTTCTTGTCCAACCAAAGGTTATGACTGACTACTGTAAATATTTCAGAGAACATTTGAATCGTGCGTGCCACGATAAATGCCTACAACCTGTGGTTTGCTTTTTACTTTTTTGCTCAAATAAATTTTGAATTTTGAACATTACCTTCAGGTTTCCCAAATTGCAAGTTTCGTTCAAGGTAATTTGAACTTTTTTGAATCGTTTAGTATAGAAAAATTAAAAAATTAAAAAATGGCTTTAAGATACAGAGGCCAGGAAGATAATCGGCACTTCTACCGTATTCCTAAACGGCCGCCCATTTTACGCCAAGCTTGGCTGTGTGCCATTGGAAGAAGCGAAGAGACAGTTGTGAGCCAGGCAAGTGCATTTGCATGTAGCGACATTTACATACGAAAAACAGGAAGAATCCTAAAGAATACGTTAGAAAATTAATTGCAATTTCTCTTTTCTTTTCCCCTGTATGTTAAAAATCCAATTTAAGTTGCGCATTTGTTCGGCACACTTTTATGGCGGCGAGAAGCGAGAAGGTGACATTCCGGTGGCCGATCCACAGGTATTTTCATAAATTTTGAAATTAGAATATCTGTCGCAGATTGACCCTCCTGAATTCATTGAACTTCCGCCAAAAGAGTCGCGTTCATCGGAGCGCAGAGCCAGACTTAAGGGTATGTAGAAAATTAGAAAACAAATTTTGCGCCTTTCCTGTTCGATGCTCAATTTTATGCTTCAAGGCTCCAACATACATAAATGATAAAATACATATGTACCTTTGTACTATATTTCCATTTCCCTTCAAGGCCATTCCAGCAGTTCTGCACTGCTGTCTGCCCCTTCGGCGTTGTTCTCTTCTATGTCGGGCGAGCGTCCTCAGCTTCCCTCGTTGATTCGTACTGGAAGTGCAGCGCGACGAGGCGAGCGCAGAAATATGCGGTTGCTCCACTTTGGAGGTGCAAATCGATTTTCCTCGATGGGATTTGCGGCGATGGCGGGAAAGGGAACACAACAGCAGCAGAGCAACCACGGAGGAGGAATATTCGCTGTGGGAGGAGGTGTCACGACAACGACGACTCCGTGTTCACCAGCGCAGCCGGAACAAAAGCAACAAGAGCGTGCATCCGTGGAAGGAGTGGAAGGCGGCGGAGCAGCAGGTGTGATTCAAACATTTTTTAAAGCCTTTAAATTTTTGCAACATAATTCCGATTTGTATTTGCCATACATATCAGGATGGGACAGATAAAATATTTCCCGTTATCAGAAATCAAATCATTCAATGCGGAGTGAGAAATGTAAAAAAAGTGATTGCCGTTGCAGATAAACCAAACTCGTCGGCGTCTTCCTCCTCCTTTATCTTTCCACAACACCAACAGTCATCCTCCCAGTTCGCCACATCATCCGCTTTCTTGTCATCATTGTTCGGAAGTAAGGCATTTTTTGCTATTTTGGAACAATAGTATGTAACTAAACATATTTCGTACTCAGTGAACAAATTGCCCGCGAACACTGTGCTCCAATCCAATCATGCCCTGTCTCGGATTACGCCTCCGGTTGCTACGCAATTTGCGGGCACAAAACCGTTAGTTGCTCTCCTAGATGGACGCGATTGCTCCATTGAAATGCCACTGCTTAAGGCTGGTTCATTTTTTTCAAAATCCAAATTTAAAGCAACTTTTTAGGACATAGCCACTGTTGTAAGCTTGGCTTATATTGTACATTCATTGTCACATATTATTATACTCTAGGCATTTTGCGATGCCCAAACGACAGGCGAAATTCACGAAAAGGTGGGGTAAAACAAATCAAAAGTAATATAATACTTTTCTAAAAGGTGCTGAATGAAGCGACTGCCGCACTCCTCTACCATTCCATTTCTTTGGGGCGTGATGACTTGGTCAAGTTCAAGGCGCTTAAAGTAGTGGTGCGCATAGGCTCAGGCGTGCATAATGTGGACGTGCAGGCGGCCAGCGAACAGGGCAATTTAATATTATTTTACTCTAATTTTCCCGACTCCCATGTTATTTGATTTGAATCATTTTAGGAATTGCCGTTTGCCATATGGCAGCTGAATGTGGTAAAAATGAATTGAATTGTTCCGAAAATGGCAAATTTTTAGTTGAAGAGACAGCTGATTCGACCATGTCGCTCATTCTTTCCATGTTCAGACGTACATTTTGGCTCTCTCGGACTATCCACTCTGGCAAACAGGCAATTAAAAAATTTTCAACAAAACGAATTTTTTAATTTTCAGCCAAATGGCATTGAACAACTGCGCGAATTGATGGCCGGCTCGACGCGCATACGCGGAAGCACATTGGGATTGATTGGATTGGGCCGAGTGGGAATGGCGATGGTGAGAAACTTTAAATTTTATTCAATTTCCTACATATTATAGACTATTCTAATTTTAGGCTCAAAGGGCAAAATCGTTCGGTTTCAATGTTGCCGTTTACGATCCGCATATTTCACTCGGTATTATTTGGGATGCACAATTATGAAGTGAGAGCCCATTTTAGGCATTGAACGGTCGATTGGTGTAGAACGCTACGAAAATTTGGCCGAAATGTTGAATCGATGTGACTGCGTTTCGCTACACTGCCCACTCCAACCGGATACGCGACACATCATAAATGCGGTCAATTTTGTCAGACATTGTCGAATGAAATTCAAATTTTGCAGGACACAATCAAGGCGATCAAATTCGGGGCATTTTTGGTGAATACGGGCCAGCCAGAGTTGTGTCAGTCAAATGCTCTACTTTCTGCACTGAAAACAGGACACATTCGTGCGGCCGCCTTTGACTACGTGGGCGCCCAAGTCAATCGTGGTGGCGAACGCGAAATTTTAGGCAATCTAATTTTTAATTGATTTATTCAATCATTCAAAAAATATATTTAAAGAAGTGCTCTCAAGTTTACCAAACGTAATTTGCACTCCGCATTGTGCCTGGTACTCGGATGAGTCGTCACGGGAACTTCGGGAGGCGGCTGCTCGCGAAGGTCTTCTTTCAATTTGAGTCCACATGATTAGCAAGTAGTGAACTATTAAGTGCGCCGAGCATTAACCGGCACAGTGCCTGAAGATCTCAGGGTGAATTCAGTTTTTTTGTATGTTTATCACAACTGATAGTCCAGAATTGCGTAAATCGGACCGAACTGATGGCACTCAAACGTTTTGTTGGACAAATGGCACCTCAGCAGTTTCCTGCTTCGCCCCCAGTTGCGCCGTTGTTCCCGAATCTAATCGCTCAACAACAGCAAAGACATTCAGCACAACAAGTGAGGAAACGAATATGTTTCATATTTGTATTTTGTATTCATTCGCAAGAGAAATGCTGCCGGTACAGCAATGCAACTCCAACAAAGAGAATTTGGCGGAGCAACATTGGGCACCACACCCGGGCAATTTTCGATGCCAGGTAAATGAAAAAGATGGATGGATGATATCAAATTTAAATCATAGGTCTTGTCAGCCTCTGCGCGCAGTCCAATTTGACAGAAAATCCATCCAACCCAATGCCATCATTTTTAAACACAGACAATGCTTTATCTGCATACCAACAACATTTGCTGATGCTCCAGCCGCACTTAATTCAGCATATTGCACAGCAGAATGCAGCAGCAAAATTTGGCGCAGCTTTGAGTCGAGAAACGGGATCAGGCTAGAAGAATAAGGTTGAAACAAAAAATACAAATTGAATTTGCAGGAACTATCGCGGCGCTTCCTCCAGACACCAACAATGACATGAATTGTGTTCAACAGCAACATTTGGTAGTAGACGAACCAATGGAAAGTAGTGGAGGCACAGAACTTGGTGGCAACAGCTGCGCAACTGCCGCTTCTGATGGAATGTTGGATTTGCGCGATGAGCAAGATGCATCAAAGTTAGAGAGCGAGAACGGCAGGGCACATTCAGTGGACGAATTGAGCGTACGAAACAACAATGTTGGTGTTTAATTTCTGCTTTTTCTCAAACAAACATAATTGCAATTTTCTAGGCGACACCACCTTCCTTCACTCAACCTCAATCGCACAAGTATATCACCAGTTTTCAGTCAAATTCTTCGCCGAATTCTGCGCGCATATGTGGTGAAAACGAAGTGAAAAAACCGGAAAATGGACAATTGAAGGAAGATTGAATGAAATGACATAGATCAAATGAATTTTTTGAACTAAACTTATAATTTTAATTGCCGATCTGCCCAATCTTTTGCGCATTTCCGTGATTAGTTTTTGAATGCATCCCAACGACACAAATTTGTAACGGTGCTATAAAAGTACAAATTATTGGCATCAGCATCACTGGTGGCTTAATTCAACCATTGACATTGACCAAACTCGTGTATCTATTTTTCAGCCATTCTAAATGTGTGTCCGCTCCATACAAGTTCTTCCCATCTTGACTAATTACTAATTATCATGATTTGGTTTTGTTGAAGTCAAACCCGTTTTCTAATGCCCATCTTCGAGATTTGGTTGGCGTTTCCACCAAAGCGGTTCCGCACCACTCCCTTTCGCGTCCATCCCCATCAAATGTCTTTTTTTGGCGTGCATCCTCTTGACCCCGCATTCGCCCCCTCAAAGCTCAAACATGTCTCGTCGTAGATCCAATCCAATTTGCGTTTCTTTTTCTTTTCCCTTTTCTGATTCCGTTGATGCTAGCGAAGATATTTAGATGTGGAAGCATATATTTTTCAAACATTGGCCCGAAGTCAAGTTGACTTCATTTAACCAAAATCTATCAGTACAAAACGGAAGTTGCAGGCAATTTTATTTATATTTATTACATTTTGGTATGCATTTTCTGTGGCGGTTTTTACCGTTTGTCTTGCTACTGCCTCTCATTTGCACGCAACGTCAAAGGGTGGATGGCGGCGAAAACAGGCAGACATCTGGACAACAACAATACCCGCAACGCCACTTGCCCAACCCGAACCAATCACGAACAAAATATGGGCAACAGGTACTGAGTCATAATGCACTGCATGCGCAACAGCAGCAGCAACAACAGCAATACTACAGCTATGGCAATACCGCTGACTACAGTCAGAGCAACAACTATGGGTGTGACATTTAAAATATTTTGACAAGTGTATTGAAGAAGTCTGATTTTTGAATAAATAGGCCAAATTCCGCTTCGTACACAAACAATCCCTCATTACAATACGCACCAGCACAACAGTCGAGCAGTGGATATTATTATTACCCTCAACAGCAACAACAATCTCCATACTCATACGGCGACCAATCGCGTGCCTATGCATACGGAGTACAACAAGTGGGTGCTTCTCAAGGCGCTGGAGGGCAATATGGGGTGATAGAATAAAAGCAAAACGACATTTAATCCAATTTTCAGTATGGACCACAACAGCCACAACCTATTCCGATTAGCCAGCTTGGTAGATAAATAATTCTAAAATAGAAGTATTACATTGGCTTTGATTCAGCCTCAACTGCGCAGCAAGTTAATATCAATAGCGGGGCTCAATACGGCGGCTACAATCAAGCAGCAGGAGTATCTTCTCAATCTGCACAATTCGGTGGACAGAATCAGTTCAGTGGCAATCAAGTAGGACTTGGACAGAACGGGCAGTTTGGCACAGAGGTTTCACAAGCTGGCGATAGATTAGGACAGTTCGGAAATCAGGTTAGCCAATTTTCCTAATTGTTTCTATTTATTTACACTAAAGTTATACTTGGCAACACCTCCACCAATTAATCTACCGCCCCATCCACCAACTTTGCCAACGCTTTTCCCGTCTGGTTTACCCACACCCCCTCCACAGGTCACTAAAAATAGATATTATTGGAGTAACGTTTGTATAATTTTTAGCCCATTTACGACCCAGAATATGCAAAAATTGCTGCAAATCAGCCATATGAGAAAGCGTAAATCTTTCAAATATTAATAGAACGGACTTTACTCATTCTCGTAAGGTTCGATTTTGCACCGGGTACTCCAATCATCTACTGTGGATATAACGCAAATCCGCTGCCGGTTTACAACACGAACACAAAAAAGTGCATTCCTTATCATCCTCTCTGTGGAATTACTTTCACCTGCATTTTCGACATCGATCCTCGTACTGGACGCGTGTGGCGACATGCGGAAGAGGTTTTAAAATTTTTCATATATTAAAAAATCTCAAATAACTTTTTTTTCAGTAATTCCGACTATTTGATGCGAATAACGTTTTGGAAAATTGGCATAGAGGACAGATTAAAAAATTATTGTGTTGCCATATAAGCTCACTTGTTAAAAGCAATTAAATATATGTATTTCGAGAATCAAAATACAAATCCTCTTGTCAAAAAAATATCTAAAAGATTAATTTAAAATTCTAACTAACAATTGTTTAACGGTCTTTTTTTTGGTAAATTTCACTTTGAAAGTTGTGACAAATAAACTGTTTTTTCAAACTTTTAAACATAAAAATCATCAGTCTGTTGTCTTCTTCAGCATGTGAAGCATCGTCGTGATTTCATTTAGCACCTCGTGTCCATGCTCGTGCATAATAAATTTTGCCAATAAATTTGTCAGTTCCTTCCTTTCTTCATCGCTCAAATATTCCTTTTGTCCAATCATTTGTGCATATTTTGTGGCCAATCCAACAAATTCAGTAGTCAATTCTCCGGTCGATTTTAATGAAGTGGCATAAGAATTTCGCACAAATGTGTGCCGAAAATCATCCAAATACAAACCATTTGCAATTTTTGTGTGCGGTGCCGATTTAAATACGCTGGACAAATCATTGTTGAGCAATTTCTCATTTTTCTCGTTTGTTAAACTTTGCAACACCATAATCCCTTTGACTATTTCACTGATTCCTGCACGAGAATGGACCGCGAGCAATATAAGCCCGTTGAAAATATCATTGTCGATACCGCGCCATTTGAAGGCAGAATCGATGGCATTTTGTGCAAATACTTATATTTGGTCTAAATGTTAATATTTTATAATTATTGTTTTTAAAACAATCCTTTACCTTCAAAACTACCCAAGTTGGCAAGTGTAGTCATTTCTTCCAATTCCCCTTGAATTTCTTTCCAAATCGCCAATCTCTTCGTATTCTTGGCAATTTGTTGAATATTGTTATAAAGTAACCTCATTTTTGACTCATCGCCGGGCAATGAGTTGGCCACATAGAAATTGGCCATTTTCATATATAACAGAGACAACTTGACTTCATTCGCCGAAAAATCAGAGGACAAATTGCTATTTTCCCACCGGAATGTCGCCTCAAATACGTATCGTATGAATGGATGGCGTAAATCACTAAGTCGGATATTTGGTGATAGATCCACACGCGGCGAGATTTCACTTCGAATTGCCAAACTTAACTTTGCCGAATTAGCGCGGAATTGATCAATTGGCAGATCAGGTTGGGTCTAAAATATTTCGCCATTTGATATAATAAAATTTATAGAGAAGTCTTGTCTACCTCTTTGATGAGTTTCAAAGCCATCGCTTTTGTTTCCTTTATCAATTGCTCATTTTTTGCATATTTTTGTTCATCTGCTCTTTTCCGAAGTATCTGTTCTCGCAATTTGTTGATTTTTTCCTCCTCTTCTTTTAAATCTACTTTTACTTTTGTAGATTCTGCTTGTTTGGCTACTCTTTCTGATGTTTCTTTTGCCCAAAGTTCGGCTATTTGTGCAATTTTTTGTTGCAATTTCAGATTTGCTTCGGATGTTGGAACTTTGGAATTCAGACTTTCAAAGCATCTTTTCAACCATCCATTGATATGCCCAAACAACTCTACATCCCCCGTGTCAAACGCCACATTTACAGATTCCTTCATATTGGCGGGCAATGGGGGATTCTCTGAGCGCAAAAACTGGTGCCAAAGCTGAGAAATGCCTGACATAGGATTTTTAATTTATTTTGAAGTAATCGATAATTGATAAATTACCTTCCAAAATGCGTTCATTTTGTGCAGATTCCTCCTTTTCCATCAAATCCATAGCAAGTGTTATAATTTTTTGTGCTAACCCAACACCTATCATTTGTCGAGTGTTAACTTCTTCGACTTTTTGCAGTTTAAGCTCATAGCGCGCAATTTTGTACAAATCTGAGCGCAAAGAAGCATCCAATCCATCCAATGTCTGTACAATGCCTAGAAATGTATCGGGCCAAACAATCCTTTGTTGCACTGTTGTTGCTGGTATTACATTTATAACGGGAGTTTGATTTTCTATCTGAAGTTTCTTAATAAAGTCTGATTTAAAAAAATAAACAACCTGGTTTTGTTGTTCAGTGTATATTTGTTGTCGTAGTTGATTTTGCATATGTTGGCGCTGTAACTGTTGCATTCGTTGTTGGGCCAACTTATGGAAAAACAATTTTTAGTTTGACCTGTAAAGTTTTACCGTGTTTTGATAGACCAATTGTTGCTGCTCAAGCAATTGTTGTTTCAACTGATTTTCATGGGCTAATTTTTGTTGCTTTTGCAGCAATAGCTGTTGCCGTTGGTATTGTTCTATTTGCTGCTGCTGCTGTTGTTGTTGCGGAATTATGACGACCTTCTTGGCCACTGGTTTGCTTTGATTTTGCCGTCTATTATCGTTTTGTTTTGGCAAAGTGATCTTACGCAATGATGAAGATTTCTTTCGCACAACTTGAACTCTATTGTACGATTTTTTTTAAATTCCAAAATACACGAAATTTTACGTTTTCTTAGTTTTTTGCCCGGCATTCTTTTGCTCCACTGCAGGAACTAGAGGTGGTGATAGAGGTATTGGCTCAACATTTTTGGGACTGCGATCGCGTATTGGTTGGAATAAAAAGTCTGTCACTTTTCCAGATTTCCCACTCGCCAAAGGCGCAACAACTTGGTGTAATTGTAATATTCCAAAAGTTGCAATAAATAAAATTTGAAGCATTTCCACTAAAAATATAGAGCAAATATTAAATGAGAAAAATGAGAATGTTTGGGCAGCATATCTCACCTCACATCTTTCTGATTGTCAATTGCCACGCTTAGCAACGGGATAATGTAAATTCGGCATTATTGATTCTCCATGATTTCATGAAATAACTATCTTTTATTTGGCAAATTTAATATTAAGATTGAATAATAATTCCAATTAAAAAGCGCAAAAATACAATGTATTGATATCTTTTTATTAAAAATCTTAACTGCACTTATTGCATCTCCTTTCTCAGTTCCAATTTCGGCCAATTCATTTTGCGGTTTCTGCAAATTTTAATGCAATATTTGTGATTGTGAATGCTTTAATTTGTTTCATACCGACATCCTGTTCAGGCTCCTTTTTCTGCGGATCTGACTGCGATCCTTGTGGGCGCGGAGCTTGGTCGTAGCTGAAATTCAAAATAATCCAATCTGAGAATATTTTACAAATTATAGCCAAAAATGAATGCACACGCAGAAATAATTTCAAAATTCTATTTATATTTATTTCCCCCAAAGTACCTAGAGTCCACTTTGCCATTGTTGGTCGCCTCGCTCTGCACCTTCTTTTGGCCCTTCTTTGCCGAATCATAGCCTTCTTTGAATTTTTCTGCCACAGTGTTGTAACTGAAAATTTTCAGAACATTTTTGAATGATGATTTAAATTTTTAGTTTTTACGTATCAATCACGGATGATTTCGCGCGCTGGTAGTAGCTCGACATGTTTCTAAAATTAATTTTAACAAAAGTAATTGATCTAAAAAGCCATTGGTAATATTGTAAATTGTTTTTTGTTTGCAAATTGCATAGCATTCTTATTTTGTCAAACGCAAATATTAAATTTTTGAAGAAGTGAGCAGTGAAAATGAGGATTTGATTGGTTTTTGTTTATCGCGAATGTGAAAATAAAGAAATATATGGGTGTTGTGTGGTACGGCTCAAATCTCTTGTTTACCCATTTTGACCCCACTCGGTCGCTCGGTCGGTCGTTTTTATCGCTTTTTCGACTTTGCACTATTGCTCGTTCCATTCTCTTTGGGCAGTGGGCACTGGGCACTGGGCACCATTTCTTTATCTTGGTATTTGCCTATTTGTTATTTGCCTGCATAAAAAATTGGTAAAAATGCTCTTTGTGCTTTTTTGATGAACGATGCTCACAAGCGGGATAGATGGAAAGGAGCGGGACAAAATGTGGGGCACAATTGAGGACAGAACAAGTAATAAAGGGACTTTCCCATGAAAAATTGGTGAAAATTGAAAATTGAAAAATGATGATTTAAATATTAAGTTTAGGAGACACATAGGTAGTTAGGTAGAGGAGATGCATACCTAAATATTGAATAAGAAATAAATTAATTAAAAATTCCCTTTTTTCGTTTTTTTCTTTCTCTATTTAGTCAGTTCATTTTGGTCCGATTTTCTTCACCTGCCTTGTCCCTTAGTCCCTTTATTGACAGCCAAAAAACTGCGAACAATCTTTTCCATCGTATTGATTGAATGTATGTGTGTGCATGTAATAGGTGTGCTCTTTCTGTTTCTGCGCCCCTTCCTTTTTCCTTTCATGGTCGAATGCTTTACATCTACCAATTTTCAGTTTTCACATTGCAACACCCGTAATTTTCACTACAAGCACTAATTTCTAAATCGATTCTCGAATATTTCAAATTGCGGAATGCTTCTTTTATCTACGACGAATGCTGACTCAGGTAATCTCAATTTAAAATAACGAATCCAAATAAATTCCAATTACTCAAAGTTAAAAATTCCAGTCTGCCAGCTCTCGCGAAATCAGGCAATTTTTGCAGCCGCATGCATTACAGGCGGATTTGTAACGGCATATTTTTTGGGGCGTATCTCGTCTAGAGTTGATCAACGGTGCAATCGCATGATCGATTTGGACAACAAAAAGGTTTAATTATTAATTAGGTATTATCATTAAAATATTTAAATTTTATTTTTCCGGTCAAACATGTTATTGACGTTGAAGATATCACTGAAAAGCGTGAATATTGTCGCTGCTGGAAGTCCAAAACAGTTGAATAAACTTTTGCATATTTTAAATTTTGATTTTAATTTTTAGTTCCCATTGTGCGATGGAGCCCATAAGGAGCACAATAAACTGAGTGGCGACAACACAGGGCCGCTGGTGATTTTGTGTAAGAGAGGAAAGAAGAAAACGGCACAAAATTAGATTTAATCTCAAGAATATTGTAAATGTTAATACTTAATAACGTGGAATTATAGTTATATTTGACTTGGTAATTAATTGCCTCATAGATCATTGATTCTTGGGCGGCATCGCGACTTTACACACCAAATTGTTTTTGAGTTTCACTTCATTTTTCATTAATCATTAGATCATTACTAATACGTACGTTTGCGGAACCATATCATTTTTCGCCATTTCGCCAAGTTCGTCTGCTTACTAAACAGTAAACATCCGCCCAAATTCTGCCTCCAGCCATCTTAAATATAAAGTGTTTCTCATTCATGTTTAAGACACACTTCTCCAATCCAAATCCAAAAACAAGAAATTCGGGATTCTTTCTTCCTTTAAATGGTCTCCACACTCTTGACGCTATTTCCCGTGCTCGTGATTGTCATGATGATGGTGGAGGAGCCGGTGCAAGCCAGTCCTAGGCCGGACTGCACCCAAATGTGCCAAGATTCTGCTTGCAGCCAGATATGTAACCGCAAAAAACGGGATGAAGCATTTGCGCAGCTATGCAGCGGAGGCGTGTGCAAGACGGCGAGCGCGAGTACTGGCAGAAAGAAAAGAGAGACCGCAGTGTTTGAAGCAGCAAAACGTATGGAAAAGCGGCAGATAGCAATGCGTTACAATGGAAAATGCATAATTTCAGAAAAACGCAAACGTCATTTGGCTGTTTTGGCAGAAAACCTGAACTGATGTGAGAAACAAGAAATATGAAATGAAAAAATGATATTAACACTTTTCATTCACATATATTTTAAATCGTAAAAAAACCAATACCTTAAGACGCTTAAATAAAAATCCCTCATATGGCTGGTAAAGATGAGCTCGAAATAACAAATACAAAGATTATTATTTTTCTTCTTTAGCGACTGTGCCTAATTTGGCATTCGGCTCGACAGATTTTGATGGAATGCTGTGTTGAACAGATGTCATTTGCATAAAATGTTGCCTTTGGCACAGCAATATTGGGAAATTAATCGGCCTTCTGTTAAAGTAACGGGAACAGAGAACATTAACGCACAAAGGACTTTCTATTCCAAAATTGCATTCATTTTTCTGAAGTAAGTAAAGCAGAAATGAAAGAAAAAGTTGATCGACCAGATCTCATTGATCTCTCATTACAATCTGCTCATTTTAAGTTTGTCCAACTGCTCCAATGTGTCCTCTATCGAGTGCCAAAAGAATTAGCCTGATCCGATCTTCCATTCCAAAGTTACATTCATTTTCCCGACTTTTTTGCTTATAAGCGAGCGGCGCATACGCGAGAGCACAGGACTGAGGTACTGCTTGTAGGGAGCGAGTCTCCTAGGTATTCCAGTAGTGGTCGAGCGTTTGCTATAGCCGGGAGTAGGTATTCGCTTCTCTTCTGCGTCAATGACCCACCGGCAAATTGGGTCAGAGACAAAGGGAGTGGCTGCCTAGACCAAAGGCGGCGACCTAGAGAAGAATTCTCTAGCCGAATGATGTCCCTTACGGGTCTCTTTCTCTGGGCATACACAACCATCTATGCCAAAGGAGGAGAGATGTCCGGGTCCGGAGCCGGGTGAAGGTGGAAGGTACGAGTGGAGGCGAGACTGGGAGTGGCTTAAGCTCGCTGCACTGTGAGAAGGGAAAACCCGCCCAGCACGAATGCGATGCCCGCCCTTTGCGGGAATGGGTTGCCAGCCCGGTCTGCAAACACCAGAAGCCCGGTAATCCCGTATCACTTTTGCAAAAATTTCAGTCTTTTTTATTAAAGCCTTTGCTGGCCTTGGGAGAAGAAAATGAATTGAAATTGGGAAGTTACATACTACATAGGTATTTGAGGAAGGAAGAATATATAGTAAAATGAGAAGACAGAAGAGCCGCCAATTTCTACCGAAAAACTTTATGCCCGCTGGGCTCTCAACGGTTCATCAATACCATCACTCGCCATTTCTCCGTTCCTTGATCAATGATTAAACATTTGTTAACATGACTCAGCAAATTCATACCAAACAAAGAAAATGAATTGAACATTGAGAGGTGAAAATATTTAAAATTGTGGTGTGTGGAAATGGAAAATTTGGCAAATGCCCATTGGGCTGCTCTCACTTCGACAAATGGAGGAGAACTTTTCTTATTCCATTCTCTGCAAATTAGCGATAGTTAAATCTTATCGAACCACTCGGCTAAAATTGATCGACGACAAGCAATTTTCGATTGAAAATTATAATTCAATCAAGATAATGCTCTTTGCACTATTTTCTAGTTTTCTACTAAGTACCTTTTCTCTGCACGTAATTTCACTTGATCGCGCCAGGCAAACTAATTAGTTTGTCTGATCTGAGAAAATTTTGTTGCCATTTTTCTCAATTCTGAATTCATCGGTCTTCCGTTTCTGTGATTCTACATGCCTATTGACTATTGACTCATCGTGGCATCTTGCAATTTGTTTGTCGTTGTTTTTCCTTCAGAAATCAATTTGCAGTTATAAACTTTACCAATTTTCCCTAGCCATCATCCTTGTTCCTTATCAGGTTATCTGTTTCGCATTACCTTTACCTCTGATCAAACAAGAGCCGAAAGGCAGTATTATTTGCAATTCACAAACAGTCCAGAGTCCATCTTGTTCACCCACCCAGGCCACCCACCCCTAAGCCCCTAACCCAACTGTGGTGTCTGCCAAAATTGATCATGTTAGATATATTGTTAACACTTTGGATTTTGGAATTTAAGTGTTATTACTCAGCATGGACGCTTATACTTCGGCCAATTTGATCGACGCTTCAAAAATTAAAGATCACCGATCGAGAGATAAGATATTCTCACTTAATTGGGCAAGTTATTATTTACCGGTAAAATTACCGTTTGACAACCCTAGTTTTTCAGGTGCTTTTTGTTTTACTGACTGGTCTTTCCGTGTTCACTCGAAATGAATGGGATTCCGACAATGGCCTTGTAGCAACATTGTTTATCATTGCCTCCTTTTTGCAATGTTTGCGCTGGACAAATTGGCAAAATCCAAAATTGGTAAAAACAATTGAGAATAATTAAAGATTAAAATTACAATCATTTTTAGGATCTATTTAACTCTTTATTTGCAATTATTCTTCTCTCCATTGTTGCAACAACTAAACAAAGCCTTAAATTTTTTCACTTCGATGTCAACAACATATGCCATTCAACAATCACCGTAAAATCTATATTATAATTCTGGTCCAGTTTCTTTAACTTTGCCGAAAAATACTTTGAAATTTGAAAATGTTACGCAATGAAATTCTATCCCAGAAAATGTTTCGTTTTGCTCATTGTTTTTGTTCTTTAGGCGATTGGATTTCACGAAAAAAATGCAAAAAGAAATTGAAAGAAATAAATGAGTCAAAAATTTTTCAAAATATTTTACAGATTCTGGCCATTTTGGCAGTGCTTGTGAACATCGTCTTAGTCTGGCACTTATTGAGACAAATGGGCCTGTTCCCAATCGATTTAAAACGACACTTGACTGGTTGCTCAAATTTAGCTCCAAACAAATTATTGAAGACTCTCCAATGGGTAATTATAATTACGAATATTATCAAATTTTTATGATTTTTGTTCAGATAGCTCCAACTGCATTAATGTGTCTTTCGGTGTGTTCCACATTTTTTGCATATGGTAAGCATTTTTTCCAAAATGTTAACCAAATCATTCTTTTTTCAGTCAGTTTCTTCTATTGGATTGTTTACAGTCAACGAGTACGGCTCAGCAAAAACAGTGATGAAACACAAATCTCGCCACGGGAATATCGTTCGCAGGCAATACAAGTACTTAAATTAGAAAAAATAAATAAATAGAAATTTATCCTCCAGGATTTGCTCTACTCCATTTTTGATTTCTCTTTCTTCGCTGTGTTGATCGCGCGAAGCGACTTCCGGCTGGACACATTTCCAAAGGTTAACACTTGGCAGATATTATTATCTTCCGTTTTGCCGTTGTCTGTAGATACTCAACCTGATCGGGCTTTTCATCTCCGTTTTGTCGTTCTGCCTTCTGTTCAGTTTGAAGCATCGGTTTACTGCACTGTTCGACCAAGTCCCGCAAATATCCATCAAATTGTCGGTGAACGTCAGCCAACGGAGAGATAGCATCCTACAACGCGCGGAGAACTCATCCAAAAAATAATTTATGCCAAATTCGGACAAATTAAAATATCTTCCTAATTTTTATGATTGCTCAAATTCGAATTTTAAACAGAAATCTGTTTTGTTTTTATGCGCGACAAATAAAAAATAAACTTAGATTTTTTTTTGGTTCCCTTTTCTATACGTATTCATATTCACATTGTGTTCATTCCCATTATTCTTGATAATACGTGAAATAATTAGTTTATAATTTATATTGCAATACAAATATCAAACATTAAATGTAAATGCTTTTATTGCAAAATGGCAAAAAAATGGCAAATGTTTGTGTGTTTTGAGCAAATTTCATTTGCGTGTCGAATTCGATGATGATTCAATGTGCCATCCGCTGAAAACCATCACGATGAACACAATAGCGGAAATCAGCAGAATGGCAGTTCCACCAACCAACAACACGCATTTTGGAGTTGCGCTGGGCAATTTGAGTGAAGGCCTTTTCTTCGTCTGTTGGTAAGCTGGATCTATTGAAAAATGTAAATTAAAAAATTAAAATTCAAAGCAAATTCATTTTTAATAAGTCTGTTTACTTTGTTTTTTAAGTGGTAGATCACTGAGAGTTCTTTGCGCGGGAGAAATTATGTAGATGTTTGGACGCTCGTTGTTAGCGACTTTTTTCGGTGGAGGAGGTCGCGTCGGTGGCCGATTGCCAGTTGTGACAGAAAAATTGGCCAAGTCGATGGTGACCATTTCGGGAGGATTTTTTGTCAATTTTTTCGGCATTTTCTGTAATAAAAATAAAAAATATAGTGATTACAAAAAATTGATATTCAGTGCTACGGCAAAAATCGATATCAAACGGAAAAGTGTTTGGCGACGGAACGCGGACAGAATTATCGCCGCTTCTCTCGCTCCTTCTATTTGTTGATAGCGACGAGAAGCGAATGGCTGGGGACTTGGGGACAAAAAAATAAAATAAGGAATGTCGTCAGCCTCAAACCTCGGAGAATCGACAGCCTCTCCCACTCAAAATTGTTGACTCATGACACTCCATTTTATGGGAAATCTTTCAAAAAAAGAATTTGTGAATTTGGCTTTTTAACAATTTATTGTTAAATTCAATTGCGATGCAAATTAATATGGTTGTACATGACAGGTAAAATCTTGTGTGTAAACAGTTAGACCAGGCACTTTGGCTGCACTGGGTGGATTCAGTGGATCAGAAGGAAGAACCTAAAAATTGGAATCTAAATTTTTATCCAATTTTTAGGCTATTCCCTAAAATAAGTTTGTTTGCCTTATACGCCAAGAAAAAGTTGGCGGCGAATAGGAAAAGCGTCATCCGGGCCAAAGCCTCTCCTGCGCATTGTCTGTGAAGAATTCGTAATGAAGCGACAATAAAAAATTCACCTTTTGCCAACTCCGAAAGCGACCAGCTCGTCAGCTTTTTTCAATTTTCCATTTTCGTCGATAAATCTTTCTGGGCGAAATTTGTAGGGATCGGGATAGATCTGATTAGGTAAGACAAAAAAATATATAATTATTTTAAATTTTTGCTTGACCTCTGAATTTAGGAGTACGGAGCTAACCTAAAATTTATCGTTCATTAACGAATTGATAAAAAAATACAAACCTGTGGCACAATTGCGGTGCCACGTTTGATACAGAAATCTCCCACACGCAAATCTTCAAGAGCTTGGTGTCCCAAATTGAATGGCTAAAGAATTTATAAGTTATAAAGCCATGATTTGGGCTTTGTACCAACCGTTAAGTTGACCATTCGCAATGTTTCCTGATTCAGAAAATATGTGGAATTATTATTAGAGTTTGCAATTTGCATTCAAAAATACGTTGACAACTGCGTTTGTGTACACCAGATTCGGTCTGTGTTCCAAACCGATGGCAGAACACCAAGAATCCACACGATCGCCTTCATTTTCCTCATTGCCCTGTCCAATCAAACTGTTTTTTCGTGCATAGTTCTGCAATGAAATAAATACAAAATGTTTTTAGTTAAAAATAATATTTTTACCTCCAATTCGCTATGGATTTTTTCTTGCGATTGTTGGTCCAATATCATATAAAGAAGCATAAAAGAAATTGTGTTTGGATTAGTTTCCTGTTTAAATTTGAGTTTAAAATGCCTATAATCTCCATGTTTACATTGGCCGCGAGAAAGAAGTCGAAACAAAGTGATCTTAGCGAATTCATGCTGCAAAAAATATTAATATAAATATGAAAAAATATAAAATACTGACTGACTGGAAATATTTTTCTTGTTTGAAGGGCACATCACCGCGTTTAGTGCGCTCTGCATTCCGTTCTATTTCATCCAGAAATCCATCGACCAATGAAATGTACTCTTGATCTCCATGTTTTGCACGTCGTTCTATGATTTTGCTAATCTCGCGATCAATCGAGCGAAATGTTGTCGTAAAAGTACTGTCCACTAATTTCCATATTGCAGCGAACGGCGGAATGTAGCGAAGCCACCTTTAAAGATTAAATTAAACTTATATTCCTCAACGAAATATACAACAAAATTTAACCAGAGAGCGCCCAGAATTAGCGTAGATTGCCTAAAAATTCAATTTGAATAATACTATGAATAATATTGCATGACCATGAAAACATTTGGACCAGTGTTTTCATTGCGACTTTCATTTCATTAAATTCTGTCATATTTTCCTGAAATATGTCATTGTTGATTTAAAAAATGAGCATTATTTTTATTTTCACCTCTTCCAATGGATGTCCGTAGAGTAGAATGTTGATTGATGAACCAACCAATTCGTTCACCGGCCCAATCAAGTCCACGTTTTGTGCAGAACTACTCGCAATCTGGGCTCTAATTCTTGCAGACATTTTATGTAGGCCAAGCAACAGCTGAAAGCAAAATCCAATATTTCAACAAAATTGTATTTTTTTTACTTCTGCGCTCATTCTATTCCGACCCATTCCCAAATCGCGCAGTGTGGAGAGTGCATTACGCCGAATGAAGCGCCAACCATCGCCTTCAGTACGAGTCACGCCATAGAGGCCTCGAGTTTCTGAAAAAAATAAGATATAATTTTGACCTACCCAAAAATAGACCTGTTGCAATTTCGGAAATACCAAAAAAATGACGGCCTGAACTGTTGTCTGCTTGATCCGCTTTTTGAAATACGGCGCGGATTATATCCAAATCGGTCACAATCACATAAGGATCCTTGTTGAGAATGATTAGCACACAGTTCCAAATTTAGATTACTGCTTTTTCCAAACTCACCTCACCAAGCCACAGTGTGTACACGGGCCCATATTGCTCGGCAAAATGCAAGTACGCACGTGCCCCACCATCATCCGGAAAGTTCAACAGCGTGCGCAAATTGCCGAAAAGTGGTAAAGGTGCTGGACCGGGTGGCAACGTTCGCCGTTTCCATATGTAGTTCCAAAACAAAATTGTGAACACATACAGCACAAAAATGCCAATCAACATAATACAAATTCAATTGATTATTTTCTTCAAAATCTGTGGGAATTGAGTTTAAAAAAATTATAATATGAAAAGCTGTCAAGACATGGTTGGCTCATGCTCATGATGAAATAAATGTTATTTCCTTACATACTTTATTTGGTATGCGACATTCAAGACCGTGGTCATTTTTCCATTGATCCCTCTTCGGGTGTAGCTAAAAATTTTCAGACAGCTGTCACATTATTATCATCATTAAAATATCGGCAAACGATACTTCCTTCCATTCCCCTTTTCCTCTAATAAAGATCTTGTTTGCTTATCAATTATCATCGTTCATAGTAAACAACTATAAAAATTGGCTGTTTATTTCTTAACAAAAATAATAAATACGGAACAAACTCGGCAAATTGTTTGATGTTGTCATTTTAACTTGATTAATTAAAATCTATATTCTAACAATCAAATATTCGATTCGAACAAAATAAGATGTCATACTATTTTGAATTTTGAATGTTTTTTTTATCAGTTTCAGTCAGACTCAGGATCGCGTCCTCTCATTTTCATTTCCATTTCCATCAGGTATCAGAATGTATTCTTATTTGATAGACTCAGCAATTACATCTTTTAAACGAAAAAAGATATAATTTGAATTAAATATTAAATCATACAAATTATGGACAAATTAAAACATGCTTCGCATCGTTTGTTCGCATTGTACGTCCTTCGCATGCAGAAAATCGTGCTTGATTCGTTCGAAGCCACTTCTCGAATTCATTCGAAACACTCCATAATCCACCGGCAAAAACTCTTCCTAGAATAAAAATTTGTGTCATTATTTTCTTGAAAAATTCTAAATTTTGTCAAACCTGTAACTGTTTCATTATGCATGGCCATTGAAAATAGAAGAGCAATTAAGAGAAACATTAAAAACGTGTAGTGCGTCTGAATTCTATAGCTATATTCGTCAAATCGTTTTAAATATATAGCTTACTCCCATATTTAATGTTTTTGGCGAATTCTCTGATTTGGAACATTTGATTTGAGGGAAAACTCATTGCGTTCGCCGAATAAACGCACTTTAATGTTTGAAACTTGCGTAGTTTGTTCTTTGTTGAACTGAATGGAAATGACGAATTAAAATACCTTTTTAATCGTTTTCATTGTCACCATCTACCTGATTTCCTTTTTCAAATTCGCATATATCGTACGTTGTAAACTGATATCCGGATTTGCGTCGTGCACAGAGTTTGGCTCTGTTTATCCGGCACTTTTTGCGCACTTGCGCATTTGTCGCCCGCCCTTCTCTTGAGTGCACAGGTGAAAGGCAAGAACTTTGTTTGCATTCGGTTACTCGGCAGGATCAAGTATATTTTTGTGGCGCTAAAAGCTAAAGCAAAAGGCTCTGTAACTTAACTGAAAAATGCTCTCTAATCGACTCACATTGCGCCAGTGTCTGTTTAACAAAATATTTCGGACAATCTTAAAATTTAGATACGGATTTTCAAATTATATAATTAATCCAGGTCTTTAGATCAATTTGCATATTCTCCAAAATGGCTTCAACGATCACCATAGAACATGACGCAGCTGCTCAATGGGATTGTGCGTATTATTTAAAAAAAGAAATAATTTTAAACAATTTAAATTATTAGGGCCTCTCCAGCACACAGATGGAGTGGTCAAAGTATGGAAGATGAAGAAGCCTAAAAATTCAATTCGGTTTAGGTGCATAACACGAAAGACAAGTTTGAGGTAGGACTGGACGTCCAATTCTTCGCTCCACAGGAAATTGAAGCAAGTATAGTCAATTAATTAAATTACTAAATGGATTTTAAATCAATTATCCATATTTGTGATGTTCAGGTCAAAGTATCAGGTCAGGACGTGATCATCCATTGCCTGCACGAGGCACGCAAAGGTAATTTATTGAATGGACAAAACACGTAATTGGCAAATTTGAAGCGCACGAATGGCGCCAACAAAATCCACATTTCGCGTCCATATTTTCTACCCCAACAGCTATGCTTTGGTTTTTTGGTCGGTAGAGCTTTTTATCAAATTCGAAAAAATCTTTGGAAAATAAAATTTTATACAATTCAAAAATGTGTTTGCTCATAATATTTTGACGACAGATGAACACGGCAGCGTAAAACGTGAAATCCACCGTCAATATCGTAAGTCTAGCAAAGTTTGGACAATGTCAAGATTTGTTTGCAAATGTTAGGTCTGCCAACCGATGTGGATCCGGCTGTAATTTTATTAAAATTGCAAAATTAAATTTTTAAATATTTTAGACACTTAAGTCCCATTTGTCCAATAGAGGTGTTCTCACGCTAACTGCGAGCAAAAAGGCGTAATGAAGAGACCAAATGGAAAACAAAGAATTTTGCGTTTAGGCACAAAAGTGATGGCTTTCCAATTTGTAATGTCACATTTTTGCTATGAAATAATGAATGGTAATTTGCAAAATTTACCCAACCGAGGAAAAAGAAATAATAAGTTAAAATTTTATTTATAATTTCACCAATTACTGTCACTTTCTTTCCATCGAACGTGAAATGAACGGCGTCATTTATTAGTCCAGTATATAGTTTAAAAATCTTATTTTTCTAAATGCATTGTTTCCCAATTGAGCGTCGCTCCAGCTTCACCATGTTTCCGTACATTGGGCGAATGATGAGTTCGGCGGCTACGCGCATTTGGTCGGTGCGCCATTTAGAGGTGATTCGAAAATGGCGCAACACCTTCGCAATCAGACACTTCTCCTCCATCAGTGCAAAGCGTTGGCCTTCAAAAATAGAAATCCTAAAATATTATTAAAATCTAAAGCACCGATGCAGTTTCTGGCTCCAGCACTGAAGGGAATGTAGCAGTACGGATGTTTCAAATAGTCTCCCTTCAAGAAACGTTCCGGATCAAACACTGGAAAAAAAAGTAAATTAATTTTTTTTGGCTATAAACCTTCGGGATTTTCCCAATATTGCGGGTCCCGGTGCACCATTGAGGGTGTGATTACTACGCCGGTTCCACTCGGCAACACAAAATCTTCTGAAAATACGCAATAAATGAAGTAGTCTACGTAGTCTACTACTTTAAAACCTCTAAAACTCACTTATTTTAAGGTCTTCCGTTAACTAAAATGGGCGAATTATTTGTCCATTGAAAAAAACTATTTGTGCCTGCCTGTCTTGCAATCAAGGGCACACTTGGGTAGAGCCTGAGTCAATTCAAAATGTGTTTCCATGAATTTTTACTTGCTTACGCTTACCGAAGAGTCTCTTTCAAGCACGCGTCCAAATAAGGCAGTTGGCCAAGCTCGTCATAGCAAAGCTCACGTTCTTCGTCTGGCCCCAACATGTGATCAATTTCTTGTTGCACGTGCGATTGAATCTAGAGAAAAAAAAGACTTACATTTGTCCCTTTTCAAATCTTACATCTGGATTGGAGCCCATCAGATGGAGAAACTTGAATTTGCATTAATAAAATATGAAATTTCGACGCTCAATAATATGTAGAAATTACCCAATTCAGTGCAGTCGAAGTTGTGTCATGACCCTAAAAGAGGAGTAACCAATTAATCAAATAGCTTTAATTTTATGTTTGCCTCAAACGTAAAAGTATCCACTTCTTCTTGGATTCCCGCAATGTCCAACTCGCCTCGATTATGCATTTCCAGCATCAAATCCTGACAAATTAAGTCGATGTCCTTGAAAATTGCTCTCTTTCTTTGTTACTTACTAACAACGCCAATCTGGAACCATTTCCACCTTCCGCCGCTTTTTTGGCCATCAATTGTTCAATTCCGCCGGCTTCCTCCATTGCCTTTTTACGTTTCAAAATTGCTTTGTTTGTGAACTCGTGCAGAATTTGGACACATCTTGAATACTACTAAATCTATTTAATTTTCAGCTTTCACTTACCGCTGTTGTTCTTTGCCTTCACCAAAAAAATTGAACACAAATTCGGGGAAGAACTTAATAATTTAATTCAAACTTTTGTTATGCCCAGTTTTTACTTGTGGCCGTATTATTCGCTGATGCATGATGTACTTGATTTTCATCACAGCATCCAAATAATCCGTTTCTTTGCGCTAAGATAAAAATATATGGTTTTATCCCCGTGTCGTGTATCACCTAATTATTATTTATTACCTGAACATCGATGTTGACGCCGAGTGCCGATTCGCAAATGATGTCCAGTGTGCAACGCGTAATTGTGTGGAAAATGTCGGTGAACTCCGTCCTGCCGACCAATTTGTCCAATTGTTCAACCAGCGTTCGTCCGTGACGATTGAACACCTGAAATTATTCTACTAATTAGGCTGATCTGGTAAGACAATTGAAAATTATGACCGGCACGAAATCCTTGAGAATGTCGTAGTGAAATGTTGGCGTAAGCAATTTGCGTCGTGGCCTCCATTTTTCTGGCTTACTAATGAGCAGACCCTCGCCGATCCAGGGCGATAAAAACGAGTACTGGTACCTGAATATAATTGGGTGTTAAAATCCAAACGAATCCGTCCAATGCTATACACTTACAATTTGGTCAATGTTTTATTACTGCTTAATATTGGTTCGCACTCCTCTGCTCCATAAACAATTGCAAAGGGCAATGGTCCCATCCAAATGCGCACCATGCGATTTCGTTGCTCTCGGAACATGTAGGCTACGCCTTGGGCTTGCTCAAAAAATTCTAAAGAGAAAATATTAATCTGCCAACAAAATAATTTAATCTGCCAACAAAATCATTGAATCTGCCAACAACCTCTTACTTTTACAGGCTATTTTCATCTTTGGCGAAATGTTTGTTGGTAGATTCAATGATTTTGTTAGCAGATTAATTGACTGCCAAATTCTAAATCCATTTGATGATTATTTGTTTTCGTTTGTTCAAACTTCAAACCGTCCGGATTGAGTCGAAATTGGTGCAAGTTGCCGATCAGCGGCAGCGCGCTAGGGCCCTGGATCTGGTTGAGCAGTTTGCAAATGCGCGCATATTTTGCGCACAGCCATGCACTCAGCCAACCGATGCAAGCACAAATGGCCAAAATTCCGAGCAAGCCCATTTTGTTGTGATAAACGAATTAAGGCTATGTATGTTATTTTTATTTTTTAAAAGGAATTTAGGAACAAAGGGTTGGGAACTCTGAACTCAGGTCAGGAGTGAGACTGCCAGCGAGAAGTCACAAAATTTGACCTTGTGTTGCTGTTGTCGTCTGCCCAAGAAAATGCGGAACAAGGTCAACGGCGGACTAGTCAAAGAATGCATCGATAAATGCTCGAGTCATGGTAAGGTTAGGCGAGTGAAAATGATGCTAGTTTCTTGGATTCACATTTTGACTGATATGGAAAGCTATTTTTTCAAGAACTAACTAGCCATTTTTATTAATAGATCACAGATCAGAGTTCCGATATAGTGCGCGGTACAAACAACGAAATGCAATTTCTGTTCAGTGATTTTGTTGTTTGTACATATTTTGGAAAGTGTAAACCTGTAAACAAGAGAGCGAATTTTGTGTTAGATATGAATTCGTGTTTTGGGAGTTGACTTTGACTGGGGGATAGGGAGTAGATCTTCAACTCAGATAAATCTGCAAATCCGAATTCCGGGTGGAGGATGGGTAAATGTAAAGCGAAGAAAGCCCGCTAAATTGGTGTGTAATTAAAATTACACGAATAACACTTTTTAATTTATAGTAAATCTGTTGAAGAAATGTGTATTTTCACTTTCATAACAATTTCTCCTTAATTTGTTTGAAGAAATCATCCATTTGTGGCTCGATCTCATCCATTATCTCGTCCACCAAAGTTTCATGCATTGAGCCCATTTGTGCAGCTATTTCGCCCATTCTAGCGTTGATCGCCTCCAGTTTGGCTTCAATACGTTCCTCCACTCGTGCTGCCAACTTCTCTTTCAGCCTCTCGTGATAAGCACCAATTTTTGCAATCAATTGTTCACGCAAACCGTTGATTAGTTCCGATACTTGATTTATGAGGCCTAAACAAATTTTAAAAAAACCATCTATGTGGGCAATCAAATTGATTTTTTATTTTGACCTGGATTTTCGGAAGCCGTCGGCGTGGCTGGTGCAGGCGAAGCCGGCAAAGGTGCTGCAACCTGTGATCGCGGAATTTGCTCTATGTCCAACAGTCCGTCCGCTTTCAAACTTTCCAGAATGGCCTTTTGCGTAGGCACCGAAATGGACTCGCCATATCTAAAGTCGAGGCGATAGCTGCGAGCAAAGTCCGGATCCGCAATTGTGAATTTGCGCACTTGGCCAGACTGGAATGGAGACATAATATATTTCTGACATATTGTTGGATTGACTCACATTTTCCTGTTTCACCCAGGCGACCAATTGTAGCGGCGCCTGTTCGCCATTGGGTTCCAATTTTGCAGCAAAAAGGCCTCTTGCATCAAATTGAGCCTTCACCGGATGTGGATGGCGTCGATTTTTGCGGTGCGCCTCATCCCCCTCCAAGTCAAAGTCCTCCAATGACACAAATAATGAATAGGCCAGATCAATTTTGGCGCCTTGTTTGGTCGCATAATGAGGCAGGACTTCGCCTCGGAAGGTCCATTCTTTTGCATCAGCTTCTGACACATAAAAATTGAGTTTCAATTTTAGTTTTCAATTTTAGTTTTTTCCACCTGGAGCTGGCGCATTTGTGCTCTCAAGTTCTTGGATCAATTTCCGCGCGCGGATGTATTGTACAATTCTGTTGTTTTTCATGTCGATCGCATACTTTTTGGACCAATCTAATTGGCCTTCTTGCGGCAGGTCCACTTCAACGTGCATGCGTTTTCCCTTGAAAAAAAACACTTTCAAATGAGGATTAGCAAATTTTTGTTGACCTCCACTGTCCCGAAAATATGCAAATGCACAAATTTGGGATCTGCCCCTTTGGCAGGCAACATCAGTGTCGCATTGAATTGCCCATTTTCGCCAGTCCGGGTCTTCACCGGATTCGGAATGCCGTTTTCGTCCTCCACAAGGCGTTGGCGATCATCCATCTCAAATTGACGTTCTGACACGTAGATGGTGTACACACCTTCGTGCGGCCAAATCAACCCGTTGAGTTCCCGGGCTTAACATTAAAACAAATTAAACCCGAAATCTTTTTAATTTTTACCAATCTTCGGTTTGCTAATCATGACGGATTTTTTGAAGTAGGTCGATGATGAGGTTGTGTAGCGACCTCCGGCCGCATGACCAATAAAGAGGAGTAGTAAAACGAGGCGTAATTTACTATTTTTCATGGATTTGTTGTGAATGAATGGAAATACATAATAAAAATGTGCGTGGGACCGAGCGGCGAAAGCATTTGCCGGCTCTGTTTTGCCGAAAATGGCATGACCGGATGTTTTTCTCAACAATGAATGCCCTTGTTTCGCGCGCTCCTTTCTGTCACAGGTCGAATATGAAGCAATGTAATTTTTAGTGCCCTTCGATTCCGAACTTCCGAACTCGCTAATTGAGTGCAAATTGATCAATCTCACATATATCTATTGTATTAATTCATCTTCGAAACATCATTAATGAAATGTTTATTTTTTCAAAAAAAAATGTCAGCAACTTCATTCATTCATTCTTATGAAAAAATTATTATTTGTTTACCGTGTCATTTTGTTTCCGTGTCTGAAGCTGATAAAAAGAATCAGGCAAATGTGAACATCGATTTTAATAAAAATAAAAGTGCAAAGAAATAAATCACAAATTGCACTTTATTGTTATTGGGGAAAGGACACTGCCAAAAAACATTATTCCATAGCTTATCACTTATCAGATAGTAATTGCGGATTGAAATTGGCTTTACGGCTAAGATTAATAGTAAATTGACAGGAAATAAAAGACACACAAAAATATCCAGTCAAGGTCAGTCTAAGGACGATTACCTATCTACCTTTTTCGTAAATTAATTGAATTATTAATTGCTTAGATTTTGAAAGCTTCTTTTTTCAAAACAATGTTTGTTGTGCTAAATGATACCCCTTCTGTGCCAATTCAAAAGCATCCGAATTCGAATGGAAAGAGGGATGACATCCAATGTTTACGTGCGGTGGCTATTCTGGGCGTGCTGGCTTTTCACATATTCTGTTATCCTGCGCTCATTTTAAACAATGGCATATTTATAAACGGTGCACGCGGCGTTGATGTGTTCTTCGTGATCTCTGGTGGGAACAGCTTTCATGGGCAAAAACTGGCATTTTTCCATTTTCCGGCTTTCTCATGACCAAAATTGTGCAATCGTCCAAATTGCCGTTTGGCCGCCGTTTGTTGGCCGACTTCTATCGGCGTCGCCTCTCGCGACTGGTGCCCGTGTACGCGTTCGATTTGTTGGCACTACTCGGCGCCGGTTCATTGGCGCCTAAAGGTGTCCCATGGGATGTACTCAAATCTGATACAATCGCCTCAATGGGTTTCGCTACCAACGTGCAAATGCTCTACCAAATTATCAACGGAGATAATATCGTAAAAAAACAAATATAAATCAATTTGGAAGCTTCCTAATTCCTGTGCCTTCAGAGCTCAACTAACCATTACATCCAGCACCATTGGTCGTTGGGCGCTGAAGTCCAATATTACGTGGTGTCTCCGTTCCTCTGTCAACTATTCATTTGGCTTTGTAGTCACCGTTCCAATGCAAATGACCGTCACATTTTGTTGATCGCATTCCCGCTGGCATTTTTCCTGCCATGGCTTGCAGTCCAAGTGTTGACGCATAAACCTTACGCTTTTTTGCTGATGCCGACGCGCATCTGGCAATTCCAACTGGGCGCTATGGCATATTTTGCAAACATTGAGGACAAAAACACACTGCCAATCGCAAATGACACCAACGAAAAAGACGTAAAGAACAACAAAATGAACGGTGAGTTAACATACGATAGTTAAAATTAGTTTGGATTTTAAAGGTACACTCTATTATTCACTTGTGTTCATCGCACTGCTCGGAATCGTGTTTTTTCCGCTTGCTCTCCCGCTAGTGCCAAGCCAAACACTGTCTGCTCTGTTTACGGCACTGCTAATCTACATGGGCAAACATGTCGATTTTCCGCTGGACAACGCAATTCTGGAGGTAAAAACACTCTTCTAACTGTCAATTCGTGACCTATTTTCAGCCGATTGTGTATTTGGGCAATGTGTCCTATTCACTTTATTTGGTGCACAACCCTGTTCTGTTATTTGTGCGCCATGCACTTCAAGTGCCGAATGCAGAGCAACTGCCAATAATTGGTAATATTTAAACTAAAGTTTTAACTTCAGTTAGGCATTCCTTTTCCAGTCGGACTATCAGTTTTCGTGAGCAGCCTTGGACTTTCAATTTTGCAATTTGAATTTGTGGAGAATCGATTTGCACGAATGAAATGGATCTCATTAGTGGCCACAATTATCATTTTCTATGTAATGATTGCCGCCTTTTTGATTTTTTAATAATGGCAAATCTAATTAAAATTGAATTCAATGTTTATTATTTCAATAATTTATCTCAATAAAGAGCGCAGCCTTGCAAGTTCTGCTGAACAAGAAAATCAACCACTGAATCGAGAATCAATTGAATCTGTGAAAGAAAAATATAGTTCACAAATTGAACGTATTCCACACCTGATTTGTGTCGGTAGCGCATGTCTGATGCGTATAGATAGTTTTGTCGGGATTATTATTGAGCGCTGTGAATTTCGCTTCAATGAATTTGATCTGATCATCGTAAGTGTTTGGACCTATATTTTTTTATTCAAATTTTGTTTAAATTCCAATTCAAACGTTTTACCTTTGTAATCCCTGAAATAGCAGTTGATTGATTTGCGTTTGATTTTTTCCTCGAACAGATCTTTCTTGTTCAAGAACACGATCATCGATGCGCGTAGAAACCAGCGTGAATTACAAACCGACTCAAACATTCGCAGACTCTCGTCCATTCGATTCTTAAATTTTACCATTTTATTTCAATGGTATCCCAATCCCACTCACTGTTCTCGCGTCTTCAAAAAGCACTTGATCGAATTCGCTGACGGCAGTGACGAAAATCACGGAATTTGTGTCTTCAAAGCAATGAATCCACTAAAATATCGAATGGAAAATATTCTTGAATTACCAATTCTTACCTTTTTTCGCTCGGAGCGCTGTCCACCAACGTCGAAAACGCGAAAATCCATGTCCTTCATTCTGAATTTCACCTTAAAAATGAATTTTCAAAAAACATATTTTCGCAATATTTTCACCTCAATGATGCCAGTCGTTCTGATTCTGCTGTACAGAATGTCGAGCTCTGTTGGCCGATAGTCCGGATGGAATGTGCGATCGAGGGCATCAAGGAAACTGGAAACATAATTGTAGATTTTCTAAAGCTTCTAAAAAATCCCAACTATTTGCAGTTTTCGGGCAATCTAAAATCAATAATTTTTTATTGCAACAGCAAAAATGACTGACTGAAATTCGTGTCCCTTGGGGAACACTTCTTCGCGGATGCGTTGATCAGCCCACAGGCATTTCATCGCAAGTGTCAATTCTTCACTTGGCGACTCCCATTCATCGCCTCGCCGCATCACATCGAGTACAATTTGGGCACAAGGCTGGGAATGGGATTCGATTAGAATTTAAATTTAGTCTATTTATCAAAAAACACCTCAAGCGAAGGACCCATCTGAATGCCTAATTTTTCCATTCCATGCAAAAGTGAGGCCATAGAGAGCACTAAAACACATCATAATTAATATTAAAGAATGTAGTCAGGAAACGTTTACTTGTATTGTTGTAAATTCCGGATTTTTGTTTTTCACGCTCTTCATTCGTGAAACCATGATTGTGTAGAATTCTAGAAAAAAAATATAAAAATAAAATAACCTTTTTTACTTCATTTGCTTCAGAATTGTGCTTTTCCCGCTCTCGCTAGCACCTATGGGCAAATAAACTGGTTTGATATCCTTTTCGTTTTCTCTGATTGCTCATCGAACAGAAGCATTAGCGCAAAACTGAAGGGCACACACACGAAGGAGATGATGACCGGCGGAATCAGATAGAGGGCATCTCGAACGCAAAATGTGGCTAAAGTCAACAAAGCTATGTAGACGAACACACAGCACGCGAAGAAGAGGCAGCAAAGAAATTGCTTGAGCTGAAAATAGACCACTATTTCGGTGAACCAATCTGATTAGTTATCAGAGTCAACCTTGCTCTTTCGCTGTTCCTTCTCTCTCAGCCGTAGTTGTATTCTTCCTCTCTCAAACGGATTGCGTTTGATTGGGAGTTCGTTGCCGTACCTGCACACAATATCACGCCAGCGACGAGTTACATGCTCAATGGCAGCGATGTCAGTGCCGCTGCAACATTTGAATACATCCAACAAAGATTCAGTGGGAAGCGGCTGCACGCGATTGCACCCTCTATTTCGGCGGCAAAATAGACAAAGGCGATCAACTGCATCTTTCACAATCGCTCTCAATGAGACCATCTGATCAGCCGTTTGTATTGGTTTGTATAAAAATTTGAGTAATCTGGATCCTGATATTTATTTTAACTGATCTTTTTGAATATAATTCTTATCTGACCTGTTTCAATGGGGTTCGTCCATCTGATATCGGTCTCTACAACTTTTTTGAAATTCGGATACGATAACTGATTGTGGAACATGCAAAGAATGATTTATCAGCAGTTCACCTGACACTTGCTGCAACGATGTGAGGGAGGGAAAGAGATGGCAAAAAACATTCCTGACATTCCTGCTGTGTGGGTGGGGTGTGACCTGAGAGCTGTCGAGACTCGAGACTGGGAATGTGAGGGAGGAGAAAATTGAGCAATTGTCAACACTCATTCAAACATTCTCAAATTCCTATGAGAGCTCATCTCATGATCATGATCAAAGGAACTAATGCGAATGAGCAAAGGTCAAACAACATTTTTTTTGTTTATATGACAAGTTTATGGGAAAATTTACAAAATAACAGGATAAAATATTTTTCCATCCGCCGATTATTTTCGACAATTCTTTCTAAAATTTCAAACAACCATAATAGGGTCAATTTTCAGTTTTCGCTTCAATCATTTGATATTTGTGGGCAGACAAAATATTTTATCTGGCCCATGTTTGGGAATGAAAAATAATGAGCAACGGTGTGAATAACAGAAGGATGGATTAAACTTCCCCAGTGGATAAGACCAATTAATATCAGATTTGTGACCGTAAAAAATGACAAACAATGCGAATGAAGGGATAATTTAATGTCGAATTTGGATGCCCTTTCACACATTTTATTTCAAATTTTAACAAATAATACAAAAATGTCCGCCGAATTTTTTGTCGCAGCATTTCTCTTAGTCTCTCCTATTGCTTCAGTTCTTTCAGCGGATATACAGTCAGTTGTCAATGGTAAATAAAAACATTTTTTTAATAAATTGCTCATTTAATTTGAAGCACGCAATGCTCTGGAAATGACTAAAATGACTGATGCGGCCAACTCTTTGCCCGCCGATCTGCAAACGACGGCAATCAAACTTTTGGATTTGTATAGTCCGGATGCCCAGTGTGCCAAACAGTCTGGCGACCGAATGGACTGTCTTGTTCAGGTTTGCAGTTTTTGTAAAAAAAATCAGCTTTTTCTCTAAAAGGGTGCCACAATTCTTCAACAGCTGTCGGACTCGAATCGAGCCCAATTGGTGAACACACTGCAAACAGCCGGCTCGGCCGCCGCCGCCGAAATGGCCTCCGAAATGGACGATATCGTCAATCAGCAAATTGATGTATTTTTCTAATTTGAATTAAACTCCGATAGAGAATTGGAGTCATTGGAATTTTTAGGAAGATGTTGCCGCCGCTAATGCGGAAGGCGCAAACATTGCGACGGACTCGAACAGCGATGCCAATACCAACGGCACAAACACTGACGACAGCGATGATTGATTGAATGCGCATTGCGCAGACCTATCCATTTAAACGATCGCGAAAAATCCAGGAATTTTTTGAATTTTAAATGCGAAAATTATGTGAATTTGATGTGGACTATTTACATAGTATAATTTATAGCTTATATTTATAACCAAAAAACTGAAATTTTTCAGATTTTAATTCATAAGAAAAATCTTGCCTATTGCAATTCGCCTCGGAAATTATAATTTATTTATCTTCTCATTATCAGATCTAAGAAAAATGCATTAGAAATTCAATTATTCGGATTAATTAAGTATTAACATTTACCACCTGCAGTAGTATACATCAGAAACAGAATTGGGGTTACCAATACTTGGAAAAGCCAATGGATTTTATTCGTGATTTTCTGAATATTTTATGCTTTGCTTTCCGTCACTGACAAGGAGCAAACTAAATTTGCAAATCTCATCAACTCATCATAAAATGTGGACTACCATTTTCACAATTGCCGAATTTCTGTTCAATTTGATCTCGTTGCCCGTTTCGGCATTCAATTTTGTTGTTATCTTGCGCACAAAAATCCTTCATCAAAACCTCAAATTTGTGCTGCTATGCCAATGTTTTGCGGTTGTGCTGTACGCCTGCATTCGGACAGTGGAATTTGGGCTCAAAGTGGCCAAACAGGAGTGGGCATATCAGGTGATTTAAAATGATGAAATCATAATTAGAATTTTGTCCATCAAGTTCAAACTTTCAAATAATCTTGCGAATTAAAATGATGTTTTGCTTCAGAATTTCACACTTTTCGCGTGGCATTCTCTGTGCATTTCTTTCGGTGACTGGCTGGGAGTGTCGATGCTCTGCGAACGCGCAATTGCCACTTGGAGTGTGCGCAACTATGAGTACAACAACAGTTGGAAATTTTCGGTGTGCAGCTTCATTTCAAATGTGGACGCCCAAATATTTCGTTTTTTCAAAATAAATCATTCACAGATATTGCTCACCCTACTTTCCTTATTTGCGTTGGACTCGAACACACCGACCATGGTATCCAATCGAGCAATTTTTCTCGCCTATTTTTGCATTGTGGGAATATTCATCGCTCTAATTGTACGCTGGAATTTTTCGATCTAATTTCATTGCACTTCTTTTGTTTTTAGGCATGGCGATGGCTGTACAAGCTGAACTGTAGACGCTACAAAATCAACGATCCAAAAGTGCATAGCCTTTCCGAAAGATATCAGGCAAGATGGGATTCAAAAAATTCAAATTTGCAGTATTTGATTCATTTTTCCGTGTTGTTGTCATTCACACTTTTCAGCTCTCCGAGAACATTCGAACTTTCCGTCAGCTGATGCCCGCACTGATTTTGGTTTCTCTGAAAGACTATTTCACAGTATTTGCCTATCTGATTGCTTCGAACCTGCTCATCCAGAATGCAGGAACATGGGAATTGGGCTATGCTATCTTTTTCTTCTCTTTTGGAATCATCAATTTTCTGCTGCAAATCAGTGTGATCATGTAAGTGGGTATAGATTAAAAACCAAAATTATCACATTTTTAGATTTCATCCGATTCTGAATCGGACGGCTAAACGCTTTGCTATCCGTGTCAAGTCACTTTTGTTGGCTTCCAACCGTGTTGGCACAGAACAGCAGCCTCAAAATATTCCCGTAAATATCGATGGCAATGTATTGCTGATAGACCAGGGACAGGAAGATCATTTTGCTATGTTGAAGAACATTTGGTCCAAATAAATCTTTTTGTTTTTGTCGAATTTAATGAAAATAAATTTTTTTTGAATATTTTCACTTTTTTAATCAGTAAGACCGACATAGAAATTTTTCTTTCTACTAATCTCAACTAGCCATCTATATTTTCGCCTGCTCTGACAATGCGAATGCACAGTGGCGTCGTTTTTTTTGTCTCTCTAATGGCCACTGCCTGCTGCTGGGTACTGACATACTAGTAGTACTTACCTACTTATTACCCGTGGGTCCGTGTGCACATTTACCTCAGTTTCTCAGAACTCACATAGGTATGCATTGATTGGCCAGGCTCACAAGTAAGTAAACTGGATTGGCAAATGAATGAGAAATTCAAGTTTATTACTAAAATGCACAGATATGTCCCTCAATGTTTCTATGCCATTCGTATACGCATCATTTCTTGGCCACGAACAAATTCTTGAATTCCGGCATCGCGCGTAGTACATTCTTTTGGACCTTACCTGCAATTAAAACTTTTAAATTTAATTTTTCCTTTCCTTTTTTACCCAAATGATTGCGCGGCAATGGCATAAAATGGACTGCTTTTGGAATTTTGTAGGGCGCTAATCGCTGCTTCAACTCATTTTTCTGCTCTGGTGTCAGCGTGTATGCTCCGCTCAGGTTCTTTTTTGCCGATTCGGAGGCCTCACAAATGACAACCACTGCCTCTCCAAAGTCGGGATGTGGCACACCTAAAATAGAGGGAAAGAAATAGCTTCGTTAATTTATTTGTTGCATGTTCTACCAATCACTGCGCATTCCTTTAGCTGATCGCCGAACAAGTTGGTCACAATGTCCTCCACCTCTGGCGGGTACACATTCAGGCCGCCACTGATGATCAGATCCTTTTGACGGCCCTTGATCCAAACATAGCCTGAAAAAATATAATTATTTGGCAGTTCTCGCCGTTGATCTGAAAAGTCTTCAGCCGCTTGATTAGTTTGCGCCTTACCGTTCTCATCAATTTCGCCCATATCGCCGGTAATGAAGAAACCATCGGCGGTGAACTCCTCCTTGGTCTTCTCCGGCAGATTCAAATAGCCCTTGAACACACTTGGACCCTTCACTTCTATCACGCCATCAGCGTTAATTCGACCCTGAAGGATGTTTTTTTTCGCAAATTTTAAAGATCCCAATTACACGATTTTACCTGCATTCCCTTGACCATTTTGCCCACGGAGCCAGCTGTCCGGCCGCTGACCGGTTCGTACGGATTTGTAGTGGCCACAAGAATCTCGGTCATTCTAAGAGAATGCGTTGCAAACTTTTTCCACTTCCAATGATTTTTTATTGGCCAACCCGTATCGCTCGAGAATGCGCAGTCCAGTCATTTGCTCGAACTTGTCGAACACTTGCGGCGTCAGTTGGGCACTGCCGCTGATGAACAGGCGCATGTTTTTGACCGCTTCTTTGGTCAATCCTTGATGTTCCACCATTCGTCTGGAATAAAAATTTAATGTAGATGTGCTGTCAATTTAAATTTTACGCATAAAAGGTCGGCACTCCCATCATGACGGTAGATTTTGGCAAATATGAGATTGTTTCGTTCAGCTCGAATTTTGGCAAGAAGATTGTGCTGAGGCAGAGCATCACAAGTCATTTCTATTTTCTAATGTATGATGTACCTGGACCTGGACATCAGCGTGGAGTGAAAGCTGGCGAACAAGCCATGAATGTGGTAAAAAGGCAGCACGTGAAGATTGACGCTGCACAAATGAAACAGCATTAGTCATTGGTCAGTCATCAGACGCACTCGTTTGACGTGAATCGCCACATCTCGCTGCAGGCTTCCGCGTTGGCAGCCAATCCTCCGTGCGTGATCATTGCGCCTTTTGGACGTCCCGTAGTACCGCTGGTGTACCTAAAATGGCGTATTATTAGAAAATATTTCAGACTTACAAAATGCATGCAACGTCGTCCTTGGCCACAGTTTCCACATCGCAATTCGGTTCAGCAGAACTGGCTTCCTTAAAACAAATAAGAACGTTCCATCAATCACTAGTCATACATCACCCTGGCTAATCGCTGCTCGCAAACAACGTGCTTGACACCAAATCCAGTTTCAGCAAAGGAGGCATCGTCTTTTGCGCTCAAGGAGATCATCACTGTTGGTTTTGCATCCTGAATTGTTGAAAACATAAAAGCAAATAAAACTTGCCACCCACATTGACGAAGTGCTCAGTTTCGCGCTTTGTGTAAGTAGGATTCAATGGCACATAGGTAGCGCCTAGTCGCAGAATGCCCAAATACAGGGCCACTGCTTCGGCACTTTTTGAAGTTCGGCACAGAACTGTGTCGCCTTTCTGCACAAAAAGAAACAAAAATTAAATGTTTAAAATTATAATTGTATCATAAATTCATTTTTACTTCAATTATAAATCTTAATTTTTGAAAAATTTAGCTTAAAATGTTTTGACCTTCACTCCGTACTGTTTGGCCAACAGAGCGGCATATCGACCCGACGAAATGTTCACGTCGTTGTAAGTCTGTTGTGTGCCATCCTGGAGCAGCAACAGCCGCTTCTTTGCGTACTCTTTGGCCTGCGTGGACGGCCCAAAGCCGAAGTGGTCAACCAAGTTGGAAAAGGGGCGTGCAGAACAGCGAGAGGACGAAACGAATTTTGCGGTAGAACGGCGAAGAAACATTTTGAGCTGAATTTGAAAAAAAACTTTTGAAAATTAACCAGGGCGTATAAAATTATTGTATTTGTCACTGTTTTATTGGCCGATAATTGTGTCTGCCATTAAAAACATATTAGAGGTTACATCACGCGCTTTCAGCGAAAAATATCGTGCAAAGTGATCGCAATCGAGCGCGTTTTGCATTGCTCCAGCGGAACAAACAAGCAAATAAAAATTAATAATAGGTACGCTGAGGACTGAAAGAGTGGAACAGTTCCACTGCTGTTCGCTTTTTTGCTGCTTTTGGATCTGGTCTCTGGTGGCATGATCGCGTAATGCCGATAAGCGACAGAACTGGAGAACAAACAAAGATGGAATGCATTGGAATGGACTGCTTCACGAGTGTTCAGGGCGATGTGAAAGGTACTTAATTTTATCTTTGACATAAATCGCAATATTTCGCAGAGTATAGGTAGTAGGCAATTGAGATTGAGAGCGAGGAAAGAACGGGGAGTCAAAGCTACGCAAATTATTTGTTACACTCTCGATTCCCTTCTTTCACCGTCGATGGGACGCGCGCGTCGCCGAAATATTTGCGTTCTCTGCCCGCTGAGCGCATTTGATTTTGATGTGAATTGAATTGTGCGAATGGAATGGGAACTTTTCCATTTTGCTCGTCTTTGATCAACCAACCAATTTAAATGGCCCAACGACAGCGAGAACTTTTTATCAAGAACAATCCGCTGTTCTACTCCGAAATTCGGAACCTAACCTAAAACAGTTCTTTCTTGAAATGTTACTAAAAGAAAAATTCCGATTTCTGAGTTAAAAACATAGAATGAGATACTTATTACATTCTACCTATTCTGTTTTTTGATATTCTCATCTCTGTTTTCACTGTTGCTATCACTACCCGCGAACTTTTATCCCATTTTGGCATTTTGTCCACGATTTAATCGATTCACTTCAAATTAGAATAAATCGCCATTCATGACTCTTCGATTGTTGGGCAAAGCAGCTCTTTTTGGCACCGGATCAGCCAAACAATCGCAACACTTGTTCATTCGCTTCGCTTCAACTTTCAATGTAAGGCAAAAAATGAACATACTGAATTTAGAATCCCATTTAGGTCGACAAGAACTCAGATCGGCATGGCGGCGAGTTGGTGGCCAAAGTGCTCAAGGTTTATTTTCAAGAAACGGCTTAATTGCTAAATTTGATCCAAAATCAAGGCGCATGATGTGCGCGAGGTGTTCACGCTCTGCGGTGGCCACATTTCGCCGATTTTGGTGTGCGCAGAACAGCTCGGCATCAACGTGTACGACACGCGGCACGAAGTGAATGCGGTGTTCGCCGCGGATGCAGGTTTAGTAAATGCGCACTTAAATTCAGCAAAATTTCAAAATTTGTCGACTCAATGAAACTCATGTGTCATGTGTAAATATAATATCTTGATACTAGTTCATTATGATATTTTTCGGATCATTTCAAATTTCAAACTACAAATTGAGACGTGAAGATCTGATAATTGATAAACAATCATCAAACAAAAATTGACACTTTTGGACCCACAAAATTTAATTTACGAATTGCAAAATACACATTGTCTTTAGTTGCGCGTCTCCGCCAAAATGTTGGCGTTGCAGCAGTCACATCAGGCCCAGGCGTGACAAACACAATCACGGCCATGAAGAATGCGCAAATGGCGGAATCACCTGTTCTATTGTTGGCGTAAGTAAATTTGATACTTGAACAAAAAGCCCAAAATATGAGTATCAAATTTAATTGATCCAAAATACTATTTATCTAAAACTCATTCATGACTGCAAAGACTATATAGTATTGTTTATTTTGGCCCTATATTTATTCACCTTATCGATGTGAAAATTTTAGTGGCGCCGCTCCCACTCTGATGAAAGGTCGTGGTGCACTGCAAGACATAGATCAGCTCTCAATAGTCAAATCGCTTTGCAAATTCACGGCCAGTGTGCGCAATGTCGACGACATTGGTTCTAACAAAAATTCTATTAATATATTTTCCAACTCAAAAACTCTTATTTAGTGCCAACTCTGCGTAATGCAATCGCCAATGCGCGATCAGATACACCCGGTCCAGTGTTTGTTGAGTTGCCATTGGATGTGCTGCAACCATACGGCAAAGTGCTCAAAGAAGCTAGCTTCATCGACAGAGCTGACACAATCCAAAAGGTTTTCTAATTCGAAAAGAAAATTCAGACTTTCATATCCGATCAGTTATTAACCAGTCACCACCCAGTGACCCAGTTAGACACCAACCAATTAGAAACCGACCCAGTTACCTAGTCACCATTGATTTTTTGCCTGACAGGCTAAAAAACTTGGCTACACTTTGGGCTTAGACGTAGGCTAGCTTAAGCTATTGCCTTGGCTTCTGGGTGGTTTGGGTGGTGACTGACTGGAGGTCACTCAAAATTAACAGATTCGCTTGCCAATGATAAATCGATATCTTTCAGAAAGCCTTCAACGAGGATGTCCAATCACACATCGACCGCCAGTTCCATGCTGCATTTTCGGCATCCGAGTTTGGCCCTCTGCCGGTGCAAATCCCACAGCCGAACCCAATGCAAATTGCCGAAGTGGCCGAAATGATCGCACGAGCACAGCGTCCGTTGCTGATCATGGGCGCTCAGGCGACTCTGCCGCCGATCAAACCGGACCAGTTGGCGCAAACAGTCAACGTCAGTTATTTTTTGGAAAAATTGACTCAATTTAAATTTGTATATTTGCAGAAGCTGGGCATCCCAGTCTACTTGGGCAGCATGAGTCGTGGCCTGCTCGGCGCTGAGTCGCCCATTCAGTTCCGCCAAAATCGGAAACAGGCGCTCAAGGAGGCGGATGTAGTAATTCTCGCAGGTTTATTGAGAAATCTCTGTTTTATCAAACAAAGAAATTGTGCAGGCACTGTCTGCGATTTTCGGCTGTCGTACGGCAAAAATTTCTCGCCCGACACTAAAGTGGTCGCGATCAGTCGCAGCGAGGATCAGCTGTACAAAGTGATTTGATTTATAAACGACAAACATTTGATCATAAAAATACAAAGAATCACGGCGTGTTTTGGCAAAGCTCCGCCACTTTACAAGCAGACGTCGGTCTCAGCCTGGTGGCCTTGCAAGAGGCGATGGAGAAGCGTAGCTGGAGCGGCGCAGCGCCAAAACAATGGATGGACACGCTGCGCAAACGCGAAGCGGAAACTGACGCAAAGAGTGCGCAAAAGTTGGCTATCAAGCCGTGCGACGGGCACCTCAACCCTTTGGTGCTGCTCGATGCAATGGACAAGGTATTTACTAAATTTTATGGCCATGTCAATTAAACTTAGCCTAAGCCTAAAGCGGAATCTGAATTTTTTAAGAACTAAGTCTTTTCAAATTCTAGCACTGAGGCTAGAAAGAGGGTCCAAAACTGGTCGCAGAGCTTTTGCAATCACCTTTGCTTTTAGGTGATTCCACGTGACGCCATTCTGGTGGCCGATGGGGGCGATTTTGTGGGCAGTGCCGCATACATTGTGCGTCCAGGCGGCCCACTGCAATGGCTAGACCCAGGCTCTTTCGGCACACTGGGCATGGGCGCCGGCTTTGCGCTGGGCGCCAAGGCCGTTTATCCGGATCGACCTGTGATCATCATCTACGGCGACGGATCATGCGCGTGAGTACTTAACAGAACTTATATAATTATTTAATAATTTTTTTATTGATTTTTTTACAGATATTCACTAATGGAATTTGACACTTTTGTGCGCCACAAACTGCCCGTAATCGGCATTGTGGGAAACGATGCATGTTGGACGCAGATTGCGCGCGAACAAGTGCCCGTGTTCAAATCGGCGGTGGCCTGCGATTTAGCGGTAATTGTTTCAAATTTTAGCCTAAATTTTATATATTTTAATGAGCTCATTTTTAGTACACACACTACGAGCAATGTGCGGCCGCACTGGAAACAGATGCGGTGTTCATCGGCGATGGCCATAGTGCGGAACAAGTGCGGACCAAATTGGACGAGGCGGTGCAAAAGAGTCTCAAAGAGAAGCGCTCGCTGGTGGTGAACGTCCTGATCGGCAAAACCAATTTCCGAGAGGGCTCGATCAGTGTTTGAGCGGAGAGGAATGGCACACATATTGCCAAGACTATTCATATAAATCCATATCAAATTTTGCTTTTTGAAAATTGGATTGAATAAAACCATAACTAATCGATTTGAAAGCATAATGCATGACCATCGAATTCTATTGCCATGGTTCTTTTGGATGAGGCTTTTATTGCAAAATAATAATTTATGAAAAACGTTGGTTTTTGTTCTTTTCCTATTTCTGCGCGACAAAGTATTTGCTGGGCACAAACGGCATTTTGCACACTTCCACGGCATTTTGGCGTCCCCCACCAGTCTCCACCACCAGCTGGGTACCCACTTTTGCGCATTCCTTGTCCACATAGCCCATTGCAATGTTTGCTCCCAGTGTGGGCGATGGACAGCCTGACGTGACGAAACCAACTGCTGCCTTATTGACTGGGTCCACAATTGGCATGTGTGCTGTAAATGCACACAAGTTTTTAGATGTTTTTTGAGTCAAATGTGATTGATGAGGTCGAAGGATTACATTGATATTTTTATTAATGATAATCAAAAAGATTCTGATCTTACAACTTGACAAATTGGACCAACTGATAACGAGTGAATAATCCCACCCAAAAAACTGCAGATTAAACTATTTCCATAACCAACCCCTTGATGCACGTCCACCCTTGGTAGAAATGAGCCCAACACGCTTCTTCACAAAGCACTTCTTTTCCAGCTGCTCCACAATTTTGTCAGCGCCCGGAAATTCGCGTGTTTGACGTCGGCGTTTTGCTAAGTGGAGATATTTGATTTAAATATTTTTTAATATTTGTACTAATTATATTCGTACCAACAACAAAGGCAATGCCTGCTTCCACGGGTGTTGTCTGTTCACTGATGTCGTTACCATAAAGGCAAAGTCCGGCCTAAACAAATCCCATTTGATTATTTGGCAAGTTTTAATCCTCACTTCGGTACGCAGCACATCACGAGCACCCAAGCCAGCCATTTTTACGTTCGCAGTCTTGCAAGCAAGCAATTCGCCGAGCACACTTTCAGCGTGTTCAGCAGGCACAGATATTTCAAAACCATCTTCGCCGGTGTAGCCGCAACGCGTGATTCGGCATTCCGCGGCGCCGCAAACGCGTCCAACCGTTGTTTGCATGAAAAAGAGCTGGTTCAGTGCCACATCTGTATGCTGCGCAAGCAATTTGATCGCATCAGGGCCTATGTACATGAACACATAAATTCAATCGAAAAATTAATGCCTATTTTGTTCGATGTTAAATAATGATGATGATTAATGAACCTTGAATTGCGAGCAGTGCACGATTATGCAGCACTTCAATGTGTACATCTTTGCCGCATTTGCGCCATTCATTTGCATTCCGCTCCAAATGCGGCAAATCCACATCAATTCGGCCTGCATTTGTGACCAAATAGAGAAAGTCTGCGTCAGTCTTGGACACAATCTAAAAATCAATTAAATTTGCATGGCAGTTGAATGTGTGTCAGAATGTCAGAAGTCAGAATTTCGGATTGTCTAGGACACCCTGTTTTAACTTTTAACCATGTTTTAGCTCTTTGAACTGACCAAATCGTCAATGATGCCACCGCTGTCGTTGGTGAACACGCTGAGAGCATCCGTATTTTCTTGCATCCCCTCAATATCCGCCGTGGTCAATGATTCCATGAAATTTACTCTGAAAATTTAATTCTTAAAAATTCACACTTATTTTTGTACCGATCTTTTCCCTTGATATGCGTTTGAAGCATGTGCGACACGTCTAAAAATCGAAGATTTTATTTTCGAAATACATATTACAAATTAAAAACAAACCGAATATGCTAACATTTGTACGAGTGTGCAAAGCTGGAAGCGAATTTTAATTCTTAATTTCTGTCCTTAACTCTAACTCTCTTACCCGAGTCGCTGACTGAGTGTTGAGCGTACTGGGCAGGCATTGAAAAGCCGGCAAAGTCCACCATTTTGGCACCATTTTGCACGTGGAAGTCGTACAAACAAGTCTTTTGCTTTTGTCTAAAGAATGATTTTCTAAGTTTTACAGCTTCCACCATCAAATTAGCCAACCTCTGTGCCGATGGGTTTGCACAAGTTTTGGCGAAGGATCGCCAAATGCTCAACGGGCGCATTGATTTGGCGGCGGCAGCGGTGCACAACAGCATCGGAATATGAAGAAAAAAGGATGTGCGTGTAAAACAGGGCAATCAAAATGCACTGCTCTCTTTGCTGTTTACTCTCTCTTATCAATTATCATTAGTATTATTGTTCACCATCATTTATCACGGGAGCAAAACTATCATGAAAATGCCCTTTAGTTAGTTTGAGTATTGATTTACTGACTTGAGGTAAACCTTAAACCTTAAACCAATTGATTTGACACAAAGAAAGTTAGATAAAAGCTGCATATTGAAACAAAAACATTTGACCGGTTGGCCTTTTGGTTTTTTAGTTCTCTAGGATTAGAGAATTGCTGTAAATAAATTTGCAAACATATTGCACTTTGCACAACACCGAAAAACGAGCTAAGCGAGCAGTTTGTTTTGCGAATTGTTTTTGTTTTGAGATAGGAAATGGTAGTAGATATTCGCGTTGTTTTTGCTATTTTTTCACTGGTCCATATAAGAAAAAACAAAAACAGGCGAAACGCGTGCGACAATCGACAAAGCAATCATGTTCGAGTTCGACAAAAATCCTAGATTCATAAAAAGTAAAAAAAGAACAAGAAAATTGAAGAGCAAAAATTATACATATGATAGTCAATATTGTTCGTCTGTTCGTTCGAATTTAAATCGAATCTCTAAAAAGCTTGTTGAGTTCATAAATATTAAAATAGGCAAATTTTTGAAAAATTGAAACTCCAAAAAACTCAATGTTGGATCGTGGTAAACATTGTTTTGTCAGCGAAAATCGAGCACATTTTGGAATTTGGCATAGAGCGAGAAGACATGAAAAGTGAGGGGGAGTTTGTTGATCTATTTTTTGAAATATTCATATCTGCGCGGATGGTGAGAGGGCCAATTTCCGGTGAGCAATTGCCTTAATTTGCGCACCGATTTTGTGGAGGAAGATGCTTTGAATATTGCGCAAATTTGTTTAACAGTAGTATCACGCACAACCTCCATATCTCTATGGCTCTCTAACATTTGCATTCTATCGGATTTCCGCCTTCGCATTATCCCAGCAATCGGAAATATTTACAAAAACAAGCCTCCACCCACCGATCTAGTGTGTGGTATCAGCAGGTCGATACGCAAAGGCATGGATGTGGACGGGGGGCACGCGTGTGTGGCGCGCAAAATGTGAAAGACTCGAATAAGGCGGATAAAGGCTGGCCATGTGCCGGCCCCCGGCCCACTTCCCACCTCACTGAATTTTCGCTTACTTTTCCCGTTATTGCACTTTTTGCCATAAAAAACAACATCTGCCTTTTCTCAACTAAAATTTAAAAGTTCATTCTCAAAAGTTCATTTTAAGGCTTTACGCTTCTTTCTGTTATTACTTATTATTGTGCACTGAAAATAAAAGTTCAAACGTCTAAATTGAATTAAAAGCAAAAATAATATCCAAAAAAATAGGATAACTCGTTTGCAAAAGTGCATTTAGGGATTTCGAATGAACTTCTTAATATTTTGGTCTTTTCACGTAACGGAGATTTTTTGGGAAGTGAGAGCTAAATAATTTCACTTATTGGTTAGATCAGTTCTCTCAATTTTCTGATAAGATTGACAAATTTAAAACAACTAAATTGCACACGATCCTTCCCTCATTTTTTCCTAATCCTTTTTGTTGCATATCTTCTTGTGCGCGCTCAATTAAGGTGCGAAAATAAAATACAATTCACATTGCGAGGTGTTTAATTCCGTACCAAATTTGTGAAAAACGTACCAAATTTGTGAAAAACGTACCAAATTTGTGAAAAACATACCAATATAAGGGAATACAAGGGAATAGAAGGGGGTCAATATATATTTGGTACGTTTTTCACAGTATTTGGTACGGAATTAAATATTAAACATTTCCGATTCACATTTTGGCCTATGAAATGTCAGAACGTCAAACAATTGCCGAATATTTATTTTAATATTTTACCTAGGTATTTGATATCAGATATGTCTCTTTACTGACTGTTGGATGCAAATAGTATTCGCTCATATGCACGATGCACCTCTGTTTTGCCCATTTTTCATTTATTCCACTGTTCACAAATCCACGCACATCTGACGTGGCGGCGTTGCCGACTCCTAAAATTAGGCAATTGCTACCCTCTTGTCAGCAATGGATTTGGCAAATTGACTGGGACATACTGCACTGCACTGCAAAGCCATATTCGGCTCAAATTGATTGGGAGCCCATCAATCGTGAACAATGACGGTCCAAACAATTTTGCCATTCATTGCTCCGACTGTGCATTTGCGCGAGCACTCTTATCTTTTTAATCGTAAAATAGTGTAATATTGAGGTACTAGGACTTTTAAGCAATTTTTGCGAGATAAATGCATTCCGGCACACGATGCTTTCGTCAACGTTCAATACTCAATACACTCCAATGTTTTACCGTGGATTTAATTTATTTAATCCTGATCCCTGCTCTATTAATCAGTTAATCACCTATAACTTTAGGGATTACTAGTTTAGTATTTATTGCTTAAATATCGAAACTGTTAACCCAAAAGATTGGTCTTTTTGGTGTATCTAAAAACATTGGGCGGTGATTTTATCTGCTCATTTGGGGGGAAATTTCACTATTGTGTGATGATCAGCCATTTTCGCCTATTTTTAGTATTCGATATGGTCTCAATTTGTTTTGCAAATTTTAGTAGCTGACTAGGTAGTTGATACCATTCGAGTCCATCTTATAGTAGTCGATTTCTTTATGTAGATAAAAGCTATTTTCGTATTTTCATCCCCACTTCGTCAATCGTTCAATTTTTTTGTAAGCTTTTTTACCTAGAAAGTCTTAGAATCACGCTAATTAAATGTTCATTTTATACAATGACACTTGATACTTGCTTAGATTGAATAATGCACCCAAAATTAAATAACATTCGCGCAAATTGGAGAGAAAAGCACACAATTTAATTCAGCACAAATTAGTGTGCTTCCAAACATTAATTCGCTGGAAAAATTTTTTATTTGAATTCGATTCATACCGAACTTAAACTTCTCTGTTTTGTGCACATCTATTTGTTGCTTTTTCAGACTATTTATTGCAATGGACATTTTTAACTTCTACTATCAGGAAGGGCAACTGGAATCGCTGCGCTCTGTGCACGCAATGCTGGTAAATGGCCCAAATGGCACAACTTTCTTTACACGCAAGATCGATTCAGATGTTACCGGAAAACCAGCAGATTGCTCGGGACGCGATTGCGCGTGAATCGACCATACGGAATGCACTTTTAAAGCGCCACAACAACAAAAGAAAGGCGTCGTCGATTCAAACAATGGCACAACAAGTGGCGTCGGCACAATCAATGGCAATGGCAAAAAAACAAATAAAATTAGCACAACCGATGGCATCTATGGCACAATCGATGACCTCGGGACAGACAATGGCACAACTAATGGCATCTCAACGACCAATAGCACAACCATTGGCAACACTAACGGCGACACAAACACATCCAATGCTATCGACGGCACAGCAAATGGCATCATCAGCACTTCCAATGACTTCAATGACATTTCCAATGGCGCCGCAACAGGCAACAGCACAATCGATGCCACCGCCGCAGCAGTCATCGCCGCCAACAACGGAGAGTCCTTGCAGTGCAGCGGAGCAACGCAGACGGCGTCGCAAGAGCGAGATCATCGCTCGTCTGAAGGCAATGGAAAAAAAAGGAGTCAGCCAAGCGGACATTGAAGTGCTAGGAGCGCCGGTCAAGCGCAGACGTCTCAATCAAAACGGCGCGCACACAAATCAGCTGATGCCAATGAGCAACAGCAATTTCATCGCACCGCAATGTAGCAGTGCTGCAACTACACAACAGGTTTAATATCTGATTAATTGCAAATGATCAAATCGATTGATTCAGCCGCAATCGAGTAGTAGAAGCGGTGGCGTTGTTGCGCCTACAATGGATCCGATGCTACAATTGGCACAACGGCGCAGCGCATTTGAATATGCGGTGTGGCTCCGCTACACGGACAAGGCGCAAAATCGCTACTTGATCAGCCGGCATTCGCTTTCAATGAAACTGAACCGCCTCAAACACATCAATGCAGTGTCACAGGTTTATTTTTAAATTCATATATCAAAGATTTTTGAAAAAATATAAAAATTCAAAAATTAATGATTTTTGGCAAAACTTAAATTCCATTTTTAGACAAACGTGCAGTCCTTGTCATTGGACGATTTGTGCGTTCGCGACAAGTTCGCGATTGGCATCAATTTTGCCACCGGGCAAGAGCAACTGTTGCATCGGGAGACAAATCGAGTGTTCGTCGCAATGGAAGACATGTTCGACGTGTTGCAGGTGCGGCAAATATTTTGCACAAATTTTTGGATGCAATGAAAATTTCGAGTTTTAATTTGAATTTTAAAAGACAAAGTATTATATTTGAATTTTTCGAACTAATTTTTCATAATTTTTACAATTTCAGCAATTCCATGCCGAAATGGGGCATGCACACGATCGAGTGGCATTTTACGTGAAGGCACGCGAAAAGTTTGCTAACGTCAACACGGAACTGATCCGCGAATATTTGAATGGATGTGCGGAGTGCTGCCAGTTGGAGGCGATCGCCAATCAGAATCAGACGCGACAGAATGGCGCTGGCGCTTGCCAAATGAGCACACAAAGCGAACACTTGAGGCAGTACTTTGAGCGCTTTTTGCAACAGCAACAAAATGGCAACACCCAAATTAGACAAATGTGATTGGTTTTGATTTGTTCGAGTAACTGGCAAAGTTGTTTTCGGTGTTTCATCTATTTTGCAAATGGGATTAAAATGGTTCTATATTCCATGATTAAATTCTGTCGTCAGATCACTTGATTGATTACTGAAAATACTGATCAAAAGGTGTTTGTTCAAAAAAGTGCAAAATGATAGATTTTCTACACATTTTTCTTATTCTACATAAGTCCTACACAAGTTCCAACTGCTCGCCCTCACTCATGGCGCCAAATTCGCCCTTGTGCCTGTCAAACAGATCGCGCAACTGTTTGCAATATTCGGCGTGGAGTGCGTCAATTTCTGCCTGGCTGGGGTTTTCATTCTTATCCACTGCGATTGGAGCTCCTACTGAAGGGAAAAATAAATAAAATTCTATTGTATTTTCAACATTTTTACAAATAAAATTTACCGACAGACACAATCTTGCGCTTGAACGGTATGAATCCAAAGCGCAGCCAGCACGGCAGCCGACTTGCCCAGCTCCCGGGCAAAATAATCGAGAGCGTGCTGCAGCCGTAGGCTAAGCTAAAAATTAGAATCAGATGCCGTTGGGAAGCTCAAATTGTGTCCAACGGAATGAATCCACCCTTCCATCGCTTCAGAAACAACTAAATGAAATATACAAATTGGCACTTTATTTAAATTGATTTTCATTATTTGACACCTGGAATTTGCGCAGCCATTTGCCCGGCATGTACAGCAACAGTTCTTGCTCGCCAAAATGGTACATTGGCACCAAGTGGGCGCCGTGTTTGAGCGCCAGCTTGATGAAGCCCTGGGAATAAACATTTCAATACAGATCAAAATCAGATTATTCTTATTGTTCTTATTTTCACCTTTCGATTCAGCAACGTCAATTTGTGCAGTCCAGGCGCTGATTCCGCCATTTCTGACACTCCACCAGGCACAATTCCCACAGCGACACCGCTGGCCGAATTCTCGAGCACCCAACTAATCGAAGAGGACTCGCAAGAAATTGCACCTATAAAGATTGATCGATAAGAAATTTAATGAAAATTTAAATTCATTTATATTTACCCATAGCCGTCATTAACTCTCGACGCAATGGAGGAATAAAATTGAGCGGATGTGTGACACCATAAACTTTGAGGTCCGGGAACTTTTGCTCGATTCCCGTGCCGTGAGTGCAAAAAGAGAGCACACTCGATGTGGCAATGATTCCATGGGGGTGAGCACCAAAATTAAAAATTTTAATAAATAAAATTAATTGAAATTAAAAATTTTAATAAATAAAATTAATTGAAATTAAAAATTTTAATAAATAAAATAAATTTCATCCTAACACTCACGCAATGATGTAGTTTTTGTCAGGTGGCAGTTCGGCGGTCTTCACTATTTCGATGGGCAAATATTCGGCTACACACTTCCAGAGGCGCCAACCCTTCACCCAGTTCATTGGGCGGGAGCCGCGCTTCGGTGTGGTATAGTCGGCAATGTACCTTTATACGAAATTTTGATTCTAGTAAAACTGTTTTATGGAACTTTTACCAAATAAGGTAGAGCAATCCGGCCGGCCAAGTGATTGGATGGAAGAGCACAAACAGGAAGATGGGAATGGAGAAGAGCGGCCAGAATATTGTAAGCCAGGTGTAAATGCAGAGCATAATGGCGCGCTCTTGTCGTTCCAAAAAAGTTTCATGGCCAGTGACATGAATCGACGCTGCCAGAGTCATCTGAGATATTTAAAATGTTTTCGAAAAAAACTTTTTATCAATTATCACACAGATCATAGCTAAATAAAAAGACCACAGCATAAATATAGGTAACCCAGAACCCAGAACAGGTTTTGTCAGAGTCTGATAAAATTCTGTTGGGATTAGAGTCAAATAGGTCTATTCGCTAGCATAGAAAGATAGAACTGATAAGTGATAAACAACATTGTTTTTAGCAGTGGACTAGTGGATCAAAAAGTGCTAATTGCTAATATCTAATTTCGTTTAAAACAAATTTGAAGTGTCAAAAGACAATGGTTGTGTGTGGTGTTTTGTGGAAAATGCGGCGTTAAAAATCAAACATGCACATGTGGCTAATGTGGCTGGTGAGTGGCGTTGACCCAGTTGCTACTGCGCGGCGTTGCGCCCGGATTTGAGCGCTAATTGAGCGCCGTTGCAAGGTAAGATGGATTGCGCGAATAGATGCGAACAGAGGAGTCACGAGGGGCAAAGAGATGTGTTACAAATGGAAACCAGAATTTGCAAATGATTGCATTATGCCAATTCAAAAAGCGCGATAGAGCGGAAAATCAATAAATATTTTCTTGGATATCTTTCTGCTCTCGTGATCAGAACTTAAAATTGGATAAAATCAATTTTCCATAGTAATTTTGCTGTTTCTCAAATCGAACGGAAATGCCGGACATTACCCAATACACAAGAATCGAGTGTGGTACTGCTTCCTTTTTCCTCATTCTCATTTGGGTGAATCAATTGGCAAAAAGGCATCCATACAATCAATCCAAAAATAAAATTGCTGCTTTTATTGCTCACATTTTACTTTATGTATTTTATCCAGAAGTTTTAAATAAAAAATGTTTTTTTCGTTTCTTCTCATTCTGTTCTCTCTCGGTGCAGCGAAATGTTCACAAGATCAAGATGGATCCAAATATTCTGAGCAGAACGCCAAGCAACTTGTCCATTTGTCAAGCTGTGCCTACAATCAGGAGAAAGAAAAGTTGCAGGAATGTGTAGAAAAGTGAGCTCATTTAATCGAATTTTACTTGTATTAAACTCAATTAAGGATTCAATGGACTCTTCATGCGCATTTTGAGCAAATTTGTGACAAGTTTGGTGAACGATGCGCCAGCTTTTTGGCATATTCTCGCGCACAAAGGCGAATTGCATTCATTTTCCGCGGGACATTCACATACACACAGCTGTTGAGTCAGTTTAGCCAGACAAACTTTGTTGGACTCGTGCCCTTCCATTGGGACAATGTCGGCACTGTTGGCAAGGCAAGCGAGTTGGGAGGAAAATTACTTTATAATGCCAATCTGGAAAAATATAGATTGATTTGATTTGATTATTATATTATAGGCTAACGTGTACTTTTTGCAAGCGCTCTTCAAGCCATGGACCCAAAAGAGTTTGGGCGTAAAACTCAAAGAAATGGTCACGTTCAAAAAAGGCGATTCGTCAAGATTGAAGAAAAGTAAAAGTGCTGGATCCGAAAGAGTGAAAGAAATACGAGGAAAATACGAACAAGTAGACGATGAAGTTGTTCAGCCAGGTATTGTTGAACAATTGGATATTATACCTGATTTGAAAAATATTTACCAGAAATGGAAACACCCCAAACTGAAGCAATTTGGAATAAATTAAAAAGGCAAATTGTTGGAAAAACACCAAAAGTGAAAAGTGATGGTAATGAAAATGATGAGCATGAGGAAACGGAAGAAGAACTTGTTGGGGGAGAAACAGAAGAGGAAACGGAAAAATTGGACGAGAATAATAAGCAAATTGAAGAAATTGGAAAAGCCATTCTATTAGTGGAGAAACAAAAAGTTGAAAAAATGGATGAGAAAAAAATAGCAACAAAAAAAGATTCAAATTGGAAAAAAGTGAAAAAAATGCTTTTTGGGGGAAAAACTTTGAAAGTGAGTAAACAGGAAACACAAGAAAAAGATGAACAAATTGTTGCGCAAGAAGAGCAGGCAGAAATTAAAACAACTGAAGAAGCAGAAGAACAACTTGATAAACAGGAGGAAAAAATCTTGGCAATTGTAGCCTTTGAGGAGGAGGAGAAACCAAAAGTTGAAGTAGAACCGGAAAAGGGTGAGAAGATTTATCCGCGAATTGCGCTTTGGGATTGTATGCTCGAATCCTATGAATTGTTGGATCCAGAGGTTATTGCTCTTACAATGTTTGAACAATCATTTTTGCAGATTCGCTCTTATCAAGTGGTATTCAGCGGTCACTCGTTGGGTGGAGCATTGGCTTCGCTAGCCGCGTTGCGTTGGGCCCTGCAAGAGGAGCCCAGAATTACGCAAGAGCACCGCAAAGTGTCTAAAAAAGTGCAAATAAAAATTGAAGATTTGGCTCAACAGAAAGTTGACATTTGGGCGTCGCAATCCGAGGCATGGCTTTACACTTTTGGCCAACCCAGGGTTGGCACGCCGGACTATTCGCACCAATTTGATGCGCTTATTCCGAACAGGTAAATTGTTCCCGTAATAGGTAATTGAATATTCAAACAATTCAGATTTCGTGTTGTGAACGGCAACGATGTTGTGCCCCATTTGCCGCCTTGCAACCAAGAAAATTGGCTTTGCAACGACAAAAATCCGAATGCCTATTTTCATCATGGCATCGAAATATGGTGAAAAAGTTGATCAAAATGAAAAACATAAAACACCATTCAGGTACCCATACAGGCAATGGGGCGAATTTGTAGAGTGTCCCATCAATGAGGACCCAAAGTGTAGTGACAGTGTGTTCAACAAACGCAACAAAGGCAACAACTGGATAAATTTGAGACAATTTTTGTGGCAAACACTTAAACGATTAGAGCAGGTCAATAAATGAAATATCAACATTATTTAGTAATAAGTAGAAAAAATTAAAAAAATATTTTTGGGTGGAACGAAGCCAATGGCTGAGCGAGTTAAAGACCGAATTGCGCGACAAGGCCAGTGTGGAGGAGTTGCGGCTGATGACCAGCCAAATGCATCGATTCAGACGTACAATACAGCGCTGGACCAACGACCATTTGTACTATTTCGGCGAGAATAAGGTTCGTAAAATATAAACACATTTTGATAATTAACGTGGAATTTTTGTACCTCAGGTGTCCGATCCATTTGTGACTCAGCCAAACGCACCTGAGCTTTAATTGAATTTTACTTTATTGTAAATTTTATTTTCTAACATTGGACTTTTGAATAAAATTTTTCAAAAGTGTTCAAACCATTTTCATGCATTAATGATTCACTTCATTTAATACGTTTGCTGAGAGCTAAAACTCCAAAATCCGCCTTTTCTGTTGCCCTATATTCCGTTTACACAACGGTTTTTAGGAGGGGCACCATAAATGCACAAAGCAAACGACAAAGTGGCTCATATTCACATCATTTCTTCGCTGAAATGTCTAAATTTGGAGCAAATTTCCAACTCACATTTGTCATTGTTGCGTTTTTGGGCGCATTAATTGGTAAATGAAAACTTTCGATCTTTTATAAAATTGTATTCGATTTTAGTGAATGAATCGTTGGGCGCAAGTAAATGCGATGACATTTATCCTCGCTGCGAAGACTACAAAGTAAGCTTACTGCTAAAACCTTTTTAATTTCTTTTAAGTATGTCTGCAAATTCTATCGTGAAACGTATGCGTACGATTTTTGCCGTGACACCTGCCAACTCTGTGATTACACACGCAGAGTGAGCACCGGCTGGCTCTGGTTTGGTTGAAGCGCAAAGCGCATTGAACAAGACAATGTATTGTAAATCCGCGCATTTATTTGAAATCCGAAATAAAAGCGATTGGATAAAAGTAAATTAGGGGCGTTCTGTGATGTGTTCGGGTTGGGGCTGGCCTAGGATAACTGATACCGGACTTTGGTCCCACTGGTCAGTGGTAAGGTTCGGCGGCTAATTTCATTTAAAAGGAATTTCGTATGCTTTTCACAAATTTTTTACATATGAACATAGTGAAACAGTGAATCAATTATCGCCATTTTCCCCTGTTTTGCCTTTATCGATTGTCACTCTCGTTTGTGCGGTCTGCGCACAAAATAATAATGCGGCTGCAGTTGGTGCATTTTCGCTGCTCCGCTCAATCGATTTTGTTGTCTGATGTCACTCTTTAACCATTTTCTTGTCATATAAGGATTGAAATTGAATTGCTAATAAAATTTAAAAATGCAGATGCTCTCCCAATTTGCCTTTTTGTTCCAGCTTTCACTAATTTTAGCGCCGCAAATTTGTTGGGCTCAAATTGGGCAATTGCTACAGTTCAGCGATTTTCATGTGAACCTACGCTATGACCAGCGAGGCGATCCGGACGATGTACAAAATTCGAATAATTAAATTTAAAAAATTTAAATAATATTTTGCCTCGCTATTTCAGGGTTGCTTAATGGGCGCTGTGCCCAGTACAAAATTGCTCGGCCAATTCGGCCACCGAAATTGCGACCCTCCGCCGGTTTGTTTTTTAAATTTTGAGTGTCTAATTTAATTCCAAAATTTATAATTTTTCCATGCCTTGATCGATTACATGTTGGCCGAGGCAAAAAGACACGTGCCCAATCCAGACTTCATCGCATGGACCGGCGACTCGGCTTCACACGACTATCACGACGAACAAAGTACAAAAGTTGTCATTGGAAAATTGAGATAAGCTCAATGTTCTTAGGACTGCTTGAGACAATTGGGTTCGCCTCGGATGCGATTCGACGCCATTTCGGCGCAGTGCCGGTCATTCCAGTGCTCGGAAACCACGATCACTCCCCGTCAAACGTGTTTCCGGAATTAGAGCGGACAGAGTTGTACGAGCGAATTTATGGACTTTGGAAGGATTGGGTTGGCCCAGAGGGAAAGGTAAACAAAGAGAATTTATCAAATATCATTTCAAATCTTTGCAGGAAACCTTTTTGAGAGGCGGCTATTTTCGCCGACGTATTGGCAACTTTACGTTTTTGTCTCTGAACACAAATGTCTACTACACATGGAATTGGGCTGCTCCAAATTTCACGCATCCAGACGATCCAAACGCACAATTCGCATTTTTGCAAAAGGAGCTGGAGAGTGCAAAACGCGAACAAACAATTGTGCACATTTTTGGACACATCCCACCGGGAGGTGAGTTCAATTTAAAAATGATGAAAAATCGAATCAAAATGAGACATGTACAGGCATTGAGCATTACAAAGAACCAAATCATTGGCAACCGCAGGTCACATTATTGTGAAGGGGTCAAACTATCTACAGACAAACTATCCACAGAACAAAAAGGACAAAGTATCTACAACTATCTACATTTTTCTTCTTGTAGGTAGATAGTTTGTTTGTAGATAGTTTGTCCTCTACCCATTAATTTCTCAAAGAAAAATTGTGAAATATTATACTTTTAGCGTCCAATGCCTATGCCTCAAAAATTCAACAAACGCCTGATTGAATTGTTCGTGGAGTATGCGCCGTGGATTGGCTTTATTCTGTTCGGGCACATCCACATGGACACCTTTCGCATTGTGAAAGTATGGAAAGATTGAGTTTGACAAATATGTTTATAATTTAAAAAATACGTAGAATTCCAATGGGAATGCGGTACAGCGAATATTCTTTGGGCCGTCCGTTACCCCAATTTTCGGCCTGAACAATCCGGCATTCAAGCTATTTGAGTACAATAGAAAAAGCGCACAAATTGAGGATATCAAGTGAGTTCAAAGGATATTTGGTCCTTCATTTATTAAATTTAAACGACGAATTTAGAGCCTATTACGTAGACTTGGATGAATTGAACAGGAAAGGAGCTGAACAAATTCGTGTAAAATTTGAATATTCAATGCGATCAGCATATGGACTTGACAATTTTGATGCGAAATCGCTTCACTTACTCGTGCAAAAGTTCAAAGTAAATAGGAAAAATTGAATAAAAATTCAAAATAGGGTTTCGTAATTATTTTTATTGTATTTTTTGTTTCTTTGCAGACAAACGACAAGCTGTTTGTGGAATTTGCGCGCTATCGCAAGGCAATGCTTCATCCTGGCACTCCAAATGCAACAGAACGGTGTTTGAAAAAAAATAATTTAATTATTTTTTAAATTTTAGCACCGCAAATTTGTGTATTCTAGAAGAAGTGGATTTGGATGCCTTGGAAAATTGTTTGGTGAAAGCGGTCATTTTACTTAATTTTGCTAAAATGTTTTAAATATTTTAGAATCACTCTGATGCAGGCCAGAATTTTGATGTGGGACATTTGTGGTGCTGTGTGCTCATCCTGTTGCCATTGTGCGGGCTTCTGGCGCGCAGAACAAAATGCAAACAAAGCACTGAGAAATACGAAAAAGTTGCGACTCAAATTTGAAAAGAAATTTTTGATTTTTTTTTTTGATTTTATAACGCGAATTAAATAGATTAAGAAAGCGCACACATTTCAATCGGAAAAATGACGTTTCACGGTACAATTTAGATCGCTTTTAATTTCAATCAACAAATGCGCATTGCGCAGCAATGATCAACGCCAACTGTCCGCCTTTTGTTGTAAACTGATCAGTGATGCGATGGCGCATCAAATATCCAAATAAAAGACAAATCATTTAACCTTTCCAATTTATTCCATTCCCATAATTTGATTCAGACTACAGAACACCCATAAATATAATATTATCAGTAGGTTAAGAATTATAAGTAAAGCTAGCACATTGAGATAACCCAAACTGACGAGACATGTCCGCGCTACAGATTATATTATTCGCACTAGCAATTTGTATTGTCGCAAAAGGTATAATGAATTGTAAAATAATGTTGACCTGTTTGGCTGTATTCAGCTCGCCATCACGGTCCACACTTTTGTCGTGGGCCAGAATCGGCAGCTGATGCTGCGGTTCAGGCATGTTGCACAGCAATCAAAGCACGTCCACACGAGACAGGCCAACCGCGGCCTCCGCCGCCGCCCGAATGTTTGGCGTGTGGCGAAAAATGTCGGCCCAAGCCGCCGCCATTTTGTTCAGCCCCCAAAAACGCCGCGGTCCAAGCTTGCTGTGACGCACTGAAAAAGAAGTTTGAGGTGAATCCGTAGATCCGTACGTATCCTTACTCGTATATTTTGCACTTTTGTTGTGCCATTTCAGTAAGCCACATTTGTTTTTAGCACTTCCGCTCGGGTGGCCCACCTCCACCTCCATCGGCCGAAAATGGTGCAGTGCCGCCCAAACGCCATCATCGTCCGCCAGAGTGTGAGGCGTGCGGCGATGAATGTGCACGCCACCATCGAGAGAATGACGATTGAGTGCCAAAATGAGTGAAAACAAAATGAAGAGACAGAAAACGAAAAAAGACCTTAGTTTCCTTTAACAAGTTTGTCGATGAAAATTGAGATGATTAGTATTAGTTTAGTATTACAAGTTATTAAGCAATAAGCACATATAAATAACTGAGACATTTTAGAACAGAATGAATCAAATCTCGTTTATCATGATCCAAAAGAATGAACTCAAACATTCCCAAAAAAGTTTCCCCTCATCGCTCAATGGGTCCCCTGTTTTTGCTGCGCATCCAGAAAATGATGCAACGGATCATCCATGCCAAACATTTGGTGCACCTTTTCATGCGCGTTCGGAATGCCCTTTTCCATCTCGTTATCCGACAAATTTAACATCCACATCAAAATGTGTTCGTCGGACAACGGGGATTTTTTTGTCGCCGAAACTTCCTGATTTAGAGGAAAGCAGACATCTTAGTTTACTCCAGGTTTCCGGCCTTTTTTCTAACCTGTCCACGTGCTATCATGCGGAAAAACTTTTTAAGCGCAAGCGAAGGCTCTTTCTCGTTCACGTAGGCGTACATTGCCATCAGGTTGTGCCACACTTTTTCTTGCTCTAAATTCAATTGAATTGGTGCACCACGATCGTCCACAGTGGCAGGATCGGGATCTTTAAGGAATAAACTGTGAAATTTCAGAGTTTGAATCAATTTAGTTTTGAACCTCTGTCCCTTGAATGCATTGCGTCCAAACAGTATTTTTTGAGCACGGATGTGGCAAATGCGACTTGTAACGTTCCGCCAACTTTGTACGCATAACCCATGCGGCCTTTAGGATTCAGCGGGTACGTTGAGAGCAACAGATGCATTTGGGCTGAATAGGAAAAGAGAAAAGAGCTTGCTTTTTTCATATGGCATTCTAAAACAAATTTATTATCTGGATTCAGTTTTTTATTATTTTTTAATTCTACCGGCATCTTTTTGTGAAGAGCTTCTCTCGTCCACTGGCTGGATACCTTCTTGGGCACTGGCACGCAAAACATGCAAATTTGGTTGATGCTTCGGAGAATTTGATTGACCAAATGCGATACTTTTAGGACCAGCAGTTTCCACTTTAAGACTATGTGACGGTGCAATTCCTAAATAAAAAAACTGTTGAAAGTGTAAATTTAATGTTAATCGTTTTTTGTTTACCGCGATTATGACGTTTCAGAATTATTTGTTGATGTAGCTGGTTGGACGCGGTATGCAACACGCAACAAATTTGTGAAGCAAAAATTGTGAGCAACACAGATAAAACAGTCAGAAAAATCATCTAAAAATGTAAATGTTGAAGAAGTGAAATGTGAAATGTACAAAAATGGTGAAATTCGTGGGGGATAAAAATCATTTTACTTATTATTTGAAAACAATAAACAATGGCAATTCATAATTCTTTTTTCCTCCCTTCCACGGACTTAGGCCACTTAAATCCAAACAATCAAAACGTTGTGTGTGCATATTTGTTTGGCAAATTGTAAAGGGGGGGGGGGGCATTTCCGCCTCGCTGTTATTGATATTTGGCATTTGATAAATTAATAAAAGATTTAGTTTTTGTATTGAAATTACGAAATTCTATTGTATGTATAATACTAGGAATGAAAGTGGAAATACGCGACAAAATTACCTCAAAATTTAACCGATTTCCCGTTTGTCTGACTCCACATTTTTAAAATAGGATTCCATTTTACAATTTGCTATTACTGTACGTTTATTGGGCATCCACAACATTCAATGTTTTCATTCAGGCTTATCAATCCAAATGTGCAACATTCGTTTCCATCGGCACGACACCCATCGGGCCTGCTTCCAGCGCCACAAAGTGCTCAGCTGCCTGCACTCCGGACTCTTGTTCATCATTTTGGTGCTGATGCAACAAACAGAACACCAGCCAATTCGTCCACATTGCGCACGCGCAGTTCATTATCAACAGCGCCATCAGGAACAATGTGCGTAGACGGAGTGCTGTGAATTTTTTAAGAGATCCAGTTCAAAGATCAGCATAATTAATCTATGTATTTAATGGACATTCTGATCAAGATGTTGTTCTCAAAATCAAATAAAATACATTTTTTGTTCACCTAACTCACTAGAAGGCAACCGAAGCAGATCCAGGCCGTTGCTAATTGTCATTTTTTGCACCCAGAAAGGTGGCTCATAGACGAGCATGACCACAGTGAAGAATAAAAATGCGATGCCAAGCAGAGTACAGAGCAGCTGGAATCAGGGAAATTCAAAATATTTGCATCAAATCAAATCAAATAAAAATAAAATTTTGTGAAAAAAAAACATACAGAAATGAATTGAAAAACGGCTGAAAACCGTTGCGCACGTTCCCTGACGAGAGAAGTGAACAGAAGCAGAGCGGACCAAAGTCCGGCAAATGCGACCAAATGGAATGGCCACAGACCGGGCCCCACAAACAATGGAAAGAAACACTGCGCAGAACAACCAAAATATGACGCCCACCAATAAAGTGCGCCAGGCAAGTTGCTGAATAAAATGAATAAGCTTTTTTGGAAATAAATTTATAAAACGCTCACTTGAATTCGCACCAAATCAGGGGACATTTTGTGGGACAAACCAGGAAGAGAAAATGTGATTTGCCCAATGCATTGTTAATTTCCCATTGATTATTTCATTTGTGGCGCACTCCCAATCTTTCCATCCTTAATTGATAACAAATTGGCGGCAACTTCTAATGGATAGACTTGAAAATAGCAAAAGCTAAAGTTGGGCTCAACAAATAGTAGAGATATTTTCAAAAATTTATATGAAACCAAATAAATTCTTGTGTTTTTTTTCTTCCCGAAATGATGTCATTTTCTTCGTATTTTGCAGTTTGATTTTCTTCACGAAAACGGGACAAATTTAGTATTCAACGGAATAAATTATGGAAATGTTTGCGACTGGAATGAAACGCGAAGATCTAATGTGACGATCCAGGCTATATAGGAATAATTAATTCCATCAAGTCAAACGCCAATTTGTGCACATTTAAACGTGTCATTTTGCCTTCTTTCCTTTCAGCATTATTCACTTTCGTGCACACCCCTCAATCTTCAAAACAACCAGAGATTCCGACTCTTGAAGAAATGGACTCTACCAAACTGTTCTTCTTGTTTTGTGCCGTCGCAATCGTCCATGGTAAATACCATAAGGCTGAAAAGGCTAGATAATTATTAATTAGAAAAATCCACGTGATCTTTATGTTCTGCTTCACAAATCTGATTTAATTGTCTGGTATTAAATATCTGCTCTAGTGAATGGGACTCGACCGACTCAGCCGGTCCCGTATGCGATGACGCATCCGCCCGTGCACGCACATCACCGTGCGGCTAGGGCAGCGGCTCAACCGGAGGGCAAGCAACAACACTCGCCTCGCTACAATCGCGATGGTAAAATTTTTGGGACAGAACTGCACATCCAAATATTTCAGAGGCCCACCTTGGCTTGGACAAGATCGTTCAGCCGCCGCCGCCGGTTGCGATGGTTCAGCCGGTGCGCCCGAACCCTTATCCGCCGCCGCCACCACCACCATCCCCTGAGCACTAGGTAGTGGCGTCGAAGGTACTCGTGGTTCATGATGGATGAACAAGTCGAAAAGTTTGAGACCATCACACAAATGTGACAAATGGCATAATTTGTTCATTGTGATGTGTCAATAAAATGATCCTTTTCTGGATCTGCTAGATATACCTATTCGGCATATTTTGTGGTTTTATTAATTTTTAGAAATTTTCGAGGTATCGCCAATTATGTGTTTAACGGATTGCCTTGTTCGCCCAGAAGATGCTAGCATATTAATATTTGTCTGAATGGTCTATTTGATGCTCAGTAAAATGCTTTTGTGGGAATTAAAAAGTATTTGCTAGATAGTAGGCAAATTGTTTTGTTCTCGCCATAGGTCTTGTTGACATATTTTTGGACAAATAGGCGACACTCGTGTTCTCTTTTCCAATCGGATTTTGTCATTTTAATTGCGCGAAACTAAATCTGCCCATGTCGCGCATAAACATTAAAAAATTCTGCTATTCGGCCTTCTCCCACATTCGCACATTCATTTCATTCAAAACAACGTCACCACCGGTTGGTTCTCAATTGCGCCTCGTTTTTGCACACGCTATGATCTTTCCAATTTTATTTTTGCCGCTTTTCGCCCTTATTCTGCCTCAAGTGGACGCAGCTCCGAGAAATTCTAGCGAGGAGAATGAGAATGGTAAAGATACCATAAGTGACCTTCATATTTCATATCACAAGTACGGTCAGATCGAATCGAGACATTCAAAAATCCGATCAATTAAATTCTTTCTCAATTTTTGTTCCGATTTTATAGAGATTTTTAGCGCTTTCTGGAATGTGTAAACTGTTTTGCGTGCATCCCGGTGAAAAATGCCGAGTTGAGTATGGAACGGAAGTGTGCTACAACGAAACAAAGCCCGGAAATGCGGATCGTGAGCGACTTATTTTAAAATTTGATTCTAAATATTACATATAGATCCGCGTTGCGCATCTGTTATTTGCGGGAACGGGACACACTGCAACTTGGGCGATAATGGCAACGTGCAGTGTGTGTGAATGATTGAAGAACAGAAGGCCTTAAGCAAATCAATTCTGAAAGTGGTTGTTCTATGCAATTTGAAAATTTTTTCTATTTTTCAAAGACGATTTCTGTTAATTAATTCTGGCAAATTTTTCGAACTCACGAACAAGCACGAGTCCCTTCACAGTTCACTCTACCTCCGTCCAGCGAAAGCAATCGCAGAACTCTCTTGCAATTCTTCAGAAACGGAAGGCAATCAATAATCAATCATCTAAAACCTAAGCAATACGGCCGAAAGCTGCTGGTGGGAGGAGTACCTAGTAGAAGGTGGTATGGAACTATGGGAGCTTGATCAAAATTTAAAATTATTTTTTAATCAGTTGAATGAATTTAAAAGAGTAAAATTTAATGCGCCAAGTCTTTTCCCTAAATAGGCAGACAAAATTGTTTTTTTCGCTTGTCATTTCTGCGTGAACAGCGAATTTCCCTGTTTAGTCTTTTAACGACTTTTCTATAATCTTTAAATTGTCTTCACAACATGGCATTTTCATTGAAAATGGCATAATTATTGTTTATTGTGCGAGACACTGGACAAAATCTAAAAATAAATTTGTCATCGCCATATTTCTATTGTATTTTTCGAACACCAATCGAGGTAATTTTGAATGCGGCATTTTTATGAATAGCAGAACTAATGAAGCATTCGTTCTTCCTTGTCTTTGATAAATAGCGTCATTTGAGTATTCCACTTTTTGAACAAATTTTTGAATGCTAAGGCTTTCCGGAATGTCTCTCCGGAATGTCCGGTTAAGATCCGGTTAAGGCATTCCGGGATACATCTACAGAATGTCCAGTTACAGAAAGGAAAATTAATTTAATTTCTATAGATGAAAAAATGATTTATTAATTATTATATAAAATTCAATTTTCATTTTCTTAGATCAAATATACTTTATCTGGCGAAAAGGCCAAATTTAATTTTCCATTTGTGCCCTTTCTGCGCTTTCAACCGTGTGCTCAAATGAATAATTAAGTCACTCCCCAGGGCTGTCCGCTACAATATTCCATTTTTGGGCTTTGTGCCGTTGCGGATTGCCAAAAATTAATTGGCATCTGTGCCGGCCTGTGAGTGACATGCGCGAAACATTCATTAATTTTCGCGTCAATACCCCAGGGACTCGTTTGTGGGTGACACAAAATTTGCCATTTTCAAGTGCTAGAACGGCGAAAACATTTCTGCGCACTTTGCGAATGACGAATTACTTTCTACACTTGGACCAATGCGATTTTTTCGCAAAATTACTAATTTAGACTTTAGACTAAATTAAATTTATATAGTTTGCAAAGAAAGTTAAAATTGAATCAATGAAGTAGAAAGCCGAGATTTGAGCCAAAAATTAAATTTGCATGAAAAACTTTTCGGCCACTTATGTATAAATTGAATTTTACCTTTGACGTCGCGAACAAATCGAAATTGGTTGGAACTTCGCTCAGAAAAATTCCAAAATTTGACTTTTATACCAATATGCAATATCTGGAGAACAAACATTTCATATTTTTAGAAATTCACAATACTTCCATTTTATTTAACCAAAAAAATGTCGAAACGCTTGATAATGTGCACGGCAACAATTGCTCTGTTGGTTCTCCAAGTGAGTGCCCAATTCGACGCACTTGTCGACTTCGGCGGCTACAACGGCAAGTTTTGCATTTTTCAGTATTTTAAGTATTTTTTATTAACAAATCCATTTCTCTCGTAGATCTTTACGAATGGGCGCCCAGTGGTCAAGAGCAGCAGCGCCACTACTTTGCGCCGGAAAAGCGCAGCTTCAATCTACACTTTTTGCGCGGCATCGCCAAAATGCGCTCAATGCCGGGCGGGCGCCGCTTGGTTGAGGTTAATTTATTTTTTAATAGAGGAAACATCCTTCAAATGTCAATTTTAGCGCCCTACCCAATTTGAGAAGCTCGAATAGCGTAGCATCATTTTCGGAAGATTGAAGATGAAGGAGAAATGGATGGATGGAATTTGTGTAAACTCAGTCAAATATGTGTGAATCGGAAAAAAAATTTGTGTTCCCTGTAAAATTATTGTGACAGACCCCGAACCCGATAACCAAGTTCTGTTTCGAAGCGAGTTCAGCCAATAAATCACAAAAAATGTGGGTATTTATAACAGCAAATAAAAAAAACATAAAAAACAACTTTGTTATTACATTTTGGTTGTCATCATTACAAAGGGATTTGGGCATTTGACAATATTCGATCATTTTGCCTGGGCTTTTCCTTCGCCTTCGCAATAAAGCACGCCTTTATTTTTATCTCCATTTTGGATTGATTTTATTCACATCTTCACAGATATTATTAAAATATTTCGCTATAATACTTATAGAATTTCTAAAAATGGGAAGCTTAAAATTGTTTTTCCTGCGACTGACTTTGTTCTCTGTACTGGTCTCTTTGATGGACGCTTGCAGCGATGACAGATCAGCATCATCAACAACCGATTCTGATTCTGACAACGATTGGGTTCAAAACGTTTTACGACTTTATTAAGCAACAAACCAAAATTAATTATTTTTTGTGTAATTTTGTTAAGCCCAAATCGGACAATCCGTCCATTTCGGCGCCCACAGATGTCTGGTCCAGTCTTCCCGATTTGGATTCTGTACCGCGACGACGCACAAAACCAATAGTTTTGGATCAAAAAGTATGGAAAAATAATTAAGATCATTGAAAAATGATAAAAATTTTGAACATCTATTAAGCCCGAATCTGATAATGAATCGTCCATTATCTGGGCGTGGTCCAGTGTTCCCGATCCTGTCGACTACAGATATAACAGACACACGCAGCATTCACGCACAAATCCAACGGTTTTGGAAAAGGTGAGAAATGATTTAAAAACAAATAAGAAATTAAACAAGATCTTTTCTGAATGAAAAGCAATGATTAAAATTTCCTAATTTTAAAAATGTAAATTTTCTGAACATTTTTTTGCAGATTCCTGACGGCGGATCGCACAAAATTGCAGTTGGATTCAATGAGGATGCAAATTCAATTGGACAACTGAGAAAGAAGCAAACACTGGAGCAGTCTAAAACGCTTAGTTAAATATATTCAACGTAAATTAAAAAACAAAATTTGCAATTTTATGATATATTCAATATTTATTTACTATTTAGTGAACATTATTTTTCATTTTTTTTTGAATTACGCAATTTCTTGAATTTTCTCCGAATATCCCAAAATAAATAATTCAGCTGAATGTGGCTATTTTGTTCTCAATTCCATGAGCGACAAAATTAATTCCAATTCTTCTAGACAAATAATTAATTCTTGTTAGCATGTGAAAAATGAATAAAAGGCACATCTTGAGACATTCATAAAAATTATTATTTTTATTTATTTTAAAATTTCAGAAAAAATCATTTTCTCTGGAAGAGAAACCAAAATGCGATTTTTGTCTATCAAATTATTGCCAATCTTTTTGCCACTATTATTCATTTTCGCAAAATGTAACGATGAAGCATATGTGGACGCAGAAGAGAATAAAAACGGTTAAAATATTTATAAAAAATTTACTATGAATGAAAAGCAAAATTCAGATGTGACCAAATGGACGCCTCCAGAAAGTTTCCCGGAGCCACAATTTGCGTGGCTGAAGCGCAAACGAAGCAATTTCAACATGGACTTTGTGCGCGGTATTCCCTCCACCAAGCCACGCGCCGAAAAGAGAATCATGGTAAAAAATAAAAATTTATACAATTATTGAAAACTGCGATTAAAAATTGATATAAAGTCCTTGATTGGAAATAAGCGTTGATTTAATTTTCGTTTAGAGCAACACAATGACCATTCGGGGGTGCGCGCTCGATGTTATTCCGAGCAATTGGAAAGGATTTGGCGGTGGCTGCAAAACAACGGTTCAAGCAGTTGAGGTGGACAAAATTGAAACAGAAATGATAAGAAGTTAAGGGCTAATATAAGGGGGGATCTGGCTGAATAATTATTTTTTAATTTTAATCAAACTCTGGTCACTATTAATACTTTATATCGATTAATTGCCTCCAAAATATTTCAGTTGCCCTCAATTGAAGAGGAGACTGCGGCTCCGCAGCTGGCGGAGGCGAAACGTAACGCGCTGCTGGATCAAATTTTTTGGTTCGAACGAATGCATCCGATTCGTTTGGGTTGAGTTGATATAAGTGATGGCAGTATTCGCAATTCAAATTGATTTAAAAATTTTGAGCAAAGAAGGGGGGAAGAATTGCTCTCTTATCCCTAATTGGATATTTTCCATAAAATAAAATATAATAATTTCGATAGCACTTGAACTTTGTCAATCACCACATTTTGTTTTCCATATGCAACAATTTGAGGCCATAATTGTCCACACACATTTCTGTGGTATTCCAAAATGTCCAAATGTTCTCAATGCGCGTCTGTTCGCCTTGCCAGGCCATTTTGCACAGCTGGCACATTGGATTCAGGGCAGAGGTGCCATTTCGCCGTGTTCTACTCGAAACCATTGCCTGATGGTAGTAGTGGATGGGCTTCGCAATTTGGTGGAAACTTGTCCTCTTCCATCGTGCGGTCCACTCAAAATATCTAAGAAAAAATGGAAATTTTTAAATTTCAAATTTAAATAAGGTAGTTGTGGGTTAACCACTAAAACGACAAAAGGGCATTTCAGTCATTGTCCATGCCTCAAATATTCGGTTCTATTGGCCGCCAGCGACTCCAAATGTTCAGCCAAATGTTGTGGAGAAGCAAATTGGCTGGCGTCAATGTAAGTGTGCGCGGGAATGTCCAGATTGGCCAGCGAGATGTTGGCGCTCAGCACCACCGGCACAATCAACTGCTTCAGATTCCAGAATTTTTCGGACACATACTGGCGGCACACCGAGTTCTCGAAGGCCAAATAAAAGAAGTGCTCATCTGAAGAAATTGAACAAAAATTATCGTTTACAGGTTTACAGGCTTACACCCCAAAAACTAAAAATACCCAGTTGTTGTCGATAGCACTCGTAATCGCACTCACGCTCTACACATTTGCCCATGTCAGTGATGGACATGTGGCGTTTGAGTTCGTCCAAATACTCCTCCCGTTTGGAGGCACTTTCGCAATTCGAGCTCACAATCAGCGCCAACTTGTCTTTTTGCGCCACTTTTTGTTGGACCTAGACCAAATTGGAAATTATTTAAATTTTGAATTTTTATTCTTAAAACGTTTAAACCTATAAAATTCAATCATTACCTCCTCCCAGTTCCATCGTTCTTCCTCTGCGTCGATGCCTGGCTCAAATGGCTCAAACACGTCGTACGGATAGAATATGGTGGAATCGGTGCGGAATGTGATGGTCACATTGAAGAAATCGGCGCTCACATTTGCAAAGTGCTGCGGCGGCTCCAGGTGCGCTTGTGGAATTTCGTCAATGAAAAACGTGTATAGTTGGTCCGCAGCGCGTTCACTCGGGAACGAATCCGACTCACTGTTCACGTGGAATATGATCGCTGACGCATTTGCGGTCCTCAAATAAATGCACTTTAAAAAATAATTATCTCCACAAAAAGTATGCGTTTTATTGATTGTTTTTGCATTGGAAACGCATTTAAAAATTCACATGTTCCGGTCGGCCGAATATTCGCATTTGAACGGACACTGTTTCACGGAATTGGCCACATGCGCCAGATAGAGGGCAATGTTCCCAAAAATGTAGTAGTCGTTCCAGCCAAGAATCAGAGGCAGCGAATTGTTGTTTGCCTCGAATTTTCGGCGGCTGTTGTTGTGCCGAAATTTGAACAAATCCAAATGCCAGTTCAGCAAAATGAACACACAGAAGATTGTGGTCGGCGCCGACAGGAGCAGCAGCGCACTTCTTGTTCGCATTTGGCTTGTATGGAATGGGGAAACGAGAATAATACGCGGAGAAAATGCTGGGTATAATTTGGGCATTGGAGGTAAATGGTGGGGTGGGGGGTAATCAATTGAATCCATCCTTCCATTTTTGCATGTGTTGCCATCTCAATAATATAGTAATACTAATATCATAGATATTTGATTTTCAGCGGGTAAGCCTAATTTATGAAAATTGAGAAAAAAATCATATTTGTTCGACTAAACAATGCTTGTTAATGTGATCTCCTAACCTCCTAAGACGTACATAATCCCAGCTCGTTGTATAGGCCTTCCATTTTCTGCAAATATTGCCAAAACTGGATCAGGCGGGCCTTTCTCTTTTGGCCACTCATTCTCTCCTCGCCCCATTCACCCCACTCATTCATTCGCGCTCTTTGCACAAACAAACACATGCGCACCGAATTGGGGGCAATCAGAGAAAACAATGTGTCCTACCTATACAGCAAATTATTATCTAATCCAAAGAGGGAACATTTTGATCCCAAAGAAGATCAGAATCAAGATCAAATTTTCAACTGAAATCAAAGCCAAGAGCGAACAAAACATAATGATGGAAAATGCTATTTCAGTCGAGTTTAGCGCTTCTACTTCTTAATGTTTCCATCTTTTTCATCAAAGTCACACGTAAAATTGTTGTCGAAAGCCATTGCCTTGTTGGCACTAATCGCACCTACCAGAACTGAAAAATAAAGAAAATATTAGTTACAGACAGCCAACCAAACTGTTATTTGAATGGCTTATTTTGTGCTTACAGTTAACACTTTGCCTTCCGTATTTGACGTCATTCATGAATGAGTCCACCATTTCGTTTGTTTCAAAGCGTCCCTTGTACTTGTCAGGGTGCAGCGACAACAAGAGCTGCTTGGCATTTGGCGCTGGAACTCTCACCTTCGTTTGCTCCCATTCCAGGACTTTGACGACACAATCTAGACATAAAAAATGAGCAATTAATAATTCAAAATTCTTACTGAGCAGATTTGAATTTACATATACACTTGTCCAGTTACCTAAATTTATTAAATCAAATGTTTCTTACATTGTTTCTGGGGTAGCCATTTGTGCAATTTTGTGCGCATTGCGTCGCATCTTTCCGCCAGCTTTGCCATTCGATCGTGCACTTTTTCCGAGTCCAGCAAATCGTTAAAGTGTACACCGAATTTATTCAATTTTTGCTGTTGCGCCAAAAGGTCAGTGCGCAATTTGGCCAAATGCTCCCACAACACTTCCAATTGGTCCCTATTTTGATGTTTTTCTTGAGCGTGCATTGCACGATCGATTCGCTCCAATTTGGCGGACAGCGCTTTGAAGTGTTCAAACAAGTCCACCTTGGCCAGTGTGTCCAACATGGAGCGCGTCTGCTTCTGCTGCATAATTAGCTTCTCGCGTGTACGTTCCGACAAAACTTTATTTCCCAGTTTCGTTGTGTTTTCCATAAAAAACTGTTCCAGTTTACGTCTCATATTTGTCATCTGTTCCGCATTCCACATAACGTGCCTGTTCAGGTGGTACTGCTGCATGAACGCACTGTACTCCTGTTCCAGCGTTTGGAATTTAGAACGCATTTCTTCCAGCAATGGGTCCACCGGTTCGGGCAAATTTTTGGATGATGCTGGGTTACAAATTGAATTCATTTTAAAATTAAAATGTTTTAAACTTACATCTTGAATTACAATTAAATTCATTTTAAAATCAAAATGTTTTAAACTTACACTTCTTTCCCCACATGGCCCTGGCTGCGGAGAAAAAGCAGAAGGCGGCGACAATCAGTTCAAATTTCATCAGCAATGCGCAAATGAGCAGAAGACTGAAATAGCCGAAATAGTCGATTAGCAAAAATAGAATTTTAAAATACTAAGATTTCGAACAAAATGTGCGTTTGCCCAAAAAGCTTCATCGTTATTCCCAAAATGGGAATGCACATTGTAATGTATGGACCATGCCTATTGCTGTTGGATGGGCATTATGCACCTCAAATGTATGATTCGACAACAGCAGATTCCACGCGCACTAATGTTCTCCGCCATTCCTATAATTTTCTCGCATAATGCCAAATCAATCTCTTCATTCTTCATTGCCATTTTGCATCCATTTTCCTATATTGCTGCTCTCAAATGCGCGAATGTACACTCTACACTTGTACAATGGCAATGGAGTTGAAGCGAACAAAAAATCTGGTGGAAAATGGATATGTGTGAATAATGAATTGTTGCCACATTTCCAATGAATGAGATGCGTCAATCTCGATGAAATGAGAAAGAACAAATTTTATGTATTGTAAGTATTTTCATTAATTAATAGTTAATACTATTTGTTCTTTCGGCAAAATGTGCAGATTTGCAGATTTGTTTTGAAAATTGGATAATAATGAATTGTGTGTTTTTGTGAGCTGTGAAAATAGTATTTGATACGTGGAATAGATTGGAATAAATTTGTTCGTTAATTTGAATTTGACTACACTTTTTCAAATTTTACCTTACACTACATATTTTGTTGTGAGAAAACGAGTGTTGTAGAACATGTGCCGTTACCTCGCGCCCATTCAAAACTCGCCTGTTCCATTTTGACGCGCAACTTCCTTAATTGGAGCTGACATCTTTGTGTGCGATTAAATTTGGAATGGCGAGGCAAAGTTTCATTAAAATGTCCGTTCCCATTAGGCGCCCAATTCTTCCCGGATTGGGCGCCTGAGTCTTGTCATTTTTAATTTGTTATTTTAAACTTAAACTGCGCTCTTTGACCAAATTTGTGCTCACAGCTGCTGCTATTTTTATCGCATCCAGGCAATCTTTGTCTGTTTATTCTGAACAAATTGCAATTTTGCGAAATCAGTTGCAACTTGCAACTTAAAAAGTTAAAAATCATAACCCTTTCAATGTCATTCTAATTCTTTATATTATTTTTGAGTTAAAAGTGCGTTTGTTAATATTTCAAATTTCACTTTGTTATGCAAAACAAGTCTTCTCGGTTTCCATAGAGAACATTTGTAAATAGAAAATTTTGAAATTTATCCTTAATCCCCTATTCTCCATTTTTGAAAGTTGAAACACAAAAGAAAAAGAAGACTCTCTTCTTCATCTCTCTTGGTAGTCCTTTGTTGCACTCTTTTGAAATTTTAGCCGAACAAAATTTCCTAAGCTTAGCTTAGATTTTGGATTAATTATTAGTTCCAGTTCCATCCGTTTTAAAAGACTTCATGATCCAAATCAATTTTTGTCGATTTGAAGATTGGTCCTATTTGGTATTTGTCCTTTTTGCGCTCTTCAGGGACTTCACTTTGTGTTCCGCTCTTTGTGTGCCTCCAGCGGTCTAATCCATTTAAGTCTGCGCCATTCCCAGGAATTTTCCGGGGGGCGGCACCAATATTTGTAAGAGGCAAAAATTGGTCGCTCTTTATGCGAGAGGAGGATGGATTGATGCCTTTGCAGAAATCCAATCTTGATGAGTGCGCGCCAAAGGCAATTATTGGTGCACGCGCAAATGTCGCGACATTCAAACGCAGCGTGACGCACTCTTTTTGTGTAAAATTTCGATTTTTTGAGGAAAATTTGCATTTTTACTTTGGCCTGATCCATTTTGGAAAAATCATTTAGATTCAATTTCCCTAATAAACAGTTCGGGTTTGAAGTGAACTCAAAAATGACAATGTTTGAACAGAAAATTAGCAATTTTTTGGATCAAAATATTCATGCAAAAGCCAAATTTTGCATTCGCGTTTTTTAAATTTTTTCGTCAACCAAGAATAAGTTGTCGTGTTAAAAGTGAACACAATTTGGTCGTCCAAAATGAGACAAATTTACGCAACAAGTTTTCGGAAATGGCAAATTGGACCGAATATTTTGGGGGCGGAATGTGCTAACCGATAACTTTGTTTGCATAACATTATGTCTCGTAAATCGGACGGTCGCCAGCAGGAATCAAAAAAGAGGTTTGGTTCCTTTATTCGGAGAACGAAGCAATTGTACTTTTAGACTTTTTGAGCCTAAAATTAAGAGTATTTTAATTGCGCCTTATCTTCTCAATTTTATATTCCAGTTCCTTGTAGTACAGATTTCAATTTATCAGAAATTCAAAAAAAAGTTTCCATTCTTGCTTTGTATTCACAATTAAAAAGAATAGTTTTTGGAAGGAGAATAAGAGTATAAGAGAAATTGAATTTTGTTGGCTCCCAATTCCAATCCTTTGTGCTGTATTCCACTCTGAATTCTGCAGTTGTAGTATACGCATTTTCCCATCGAAGAATTGTTTGTTTGCGGGCATGTTGCATTTTCCAAAAATTAATTTACTCCCTCATCCACCTTCTCCAGAAGCCATTAGGGCCCAGCGGCAGACCCGGCGCTCGCGCGCATACGTATCAAATGCACACGCGACTGACCCAGGGGCTCTGGGCAGAAGAAGCAAACAATTGTTCTTTGTTTGCTTTGGCAGCCCCAATTGAATTAGCGCCAAATCAGCTGAGCCAATTTTGCGCAACGCGTGCGAAATTTGGCCTGCATTTTGCACGCGCGTTTGCAGGCTTTGTTTGCGTTTTGTTGAAATTTTGATCAAAACAAAGCGTTTGCCTCATTCAAGTGTACAAAGTAAACATACTCACTCTATTTAAGCGCAATATAGAGAAACATAAACAGGAACCTTGGAATTTTCAAATTTCATTTTGTAAATTTCCTTAGAATTTTCAAGAAAACATTGAATTTAATAAACTCCGATAGGAAGGGATTTGCGCCTTCCCACTGAAACTGGCCTCCGCTCCAAATTGTCTTTGGGTGCTAAAATGGTTCAGATTCTCTGACTAAACAATGCATTTGGATAATTGTGTGCTGTTTTCGAATCCGGAGTTCCGTTGTGCGGACCCATGGACTCCAGCAAGTGCACATCATTTCCTTCCTCCAGCCACCAATTTTCCAACAATTAACTGCCAACACTCTTTGTATAATTTGCACTTTTTTGAAATGGCTTTGTCCTGTGATTTGGATTTTCCTCAATTAATCTGGCAATCTCGACCACATCTTAGGTCTTTTCTATCAAAAATAGTCAGTCTCTCAGTCTCTCTAAAAGCTTTTGCATTTGTGTTTTGTTCCGACTTTCCTGTTCTAGCTATTGAGTCGTCATTTTTCAAAACGCGAGCAACTTTTCTCGGTCCAGTTCGTTAAAACACCCTCTCACAATCAGCGCTCATTTGGCTCATTTACTTTAGTTTTTCAGTGCACCGCCTAATTTGCGCCCAGTAAACTTTGCTTAGACTTTTTGCAAAAAATTTCAGTAAAATCTAAAATGTTTTCTGATAATCTGACTAAATATATGAACTTTTAGTTTTAAGCTTTTGGCTAAATCTTTTAATTTACGCAAACATAGTCAATTTTGAAGGAATCCACGAATCTAAAAGGAAATCCATTTGGTTTTCTCAATGACCAATTTGTGGTGCGCCGCTCCGTTAGATTTGTGCCGGCGGAGCGCACAAAGGCGCAGTGGAGAATTGCAAATGAGTCTCCTGTGGGTCCCTGTGCGGTGGCCAAGGTGCAAAAGCGAGGGAGGGCGGCGGAAGGAGGTCAATTTAAAATTTAAGCGGTTTCCACCACTGCATCGCCCAGAGGCCGTCCGGCCGGCCCCATTTTAGGCAAATGAGCACAAAAAGTGGCACAAATGGAAGAGGAAGGAGAGATTGCTTTTAACGAGCGAGCCAACCAGCCTTTTACTTTGCTGAAATTCTCTAAAACCATCTATTCTCTAAATTCAAAAATCACTTTTTTTATTTAGCTTATATATAAGATTGTTTGGGGCCAATAATCTCCATACTATAAATAAAGAACAAGAAATGGCTAATATTGGGACACATAGCAGCAATTAGACATTAGGTGGACCAAAACATCTGTGTATGTGCTGCCAAAGTGGCAGTTCCCAAATTTGGCGACTAATAATGCTCAGCATTAATCTTTACGTTAATGCATCGCAGAATTCCTGATGCTCTTGAGCTCTGAATCTAAACCCTGTGAAAACCTACTTTCGATTTTCGATTGACCAAAATGAAATGGGCCATTTTAGAGCGGCACAATCAATAGAAGATAGAAAGACCATCAAACTTCAATTATCGGATTAGCGATATTTTTCGAGATTTGGATCCAACCAAAACACAAAAAGCGTGGAAAACTATAAATAATTTTGATTTGTGGCACCATAATTTGAACAATATTTATTTATTTTAATATGAATTCAAAATAAGCACTAACAAAATCTGTTTAAGGTGGTTTCACGTCAATTTTTTGGATGATTGGCGTCACTTTATCATTCAAACGCAAAACGCATACAAAGCATTGATGAATTTTTCTAAAAATACCAATTAATTGGGTAACTATTCTGTCCTTTGAACAAAAAAAAAGTCAGAGCACAAACCGCAAACACTCATTACCTCATTAGCACTTAGTCACATGTTCCTTTAAAAAGCAAAAATAAAAGGCAAAAATAGACCTCATTTAGCTAGTAAATATAATTTTCGGCAAAAATAAATTTAGTTCTAATTATTATTTTTCTTGATCAGTTTCGTACTGATTCGTCCATATATTGAGAGAAACACTTCATATTTTGCTCTGCAAAAAATTCCCCAACTTTCAAATGTAGCACCAGAACACAGGAAGAATCCCTGAAGAATCCCCTCCAGAGCCCGGAGTTCAGTCAAGCCTTAATTTGACTTTGCCTTTAATCTGGCTTCTGGCGCATTTGGAAAAATGGGTGCTCATTTGCAAGAGGAATCCGTGAAAAGGGGGAACTCTCGGTCTCGGCTTCTCCCTTTGTTCACATCATTTTCTTTTTCTTCCCCTTTTCTGGTTCTTTAGCATTGGAAGCGCTGCGTAAATCCCAAAATGCCCTTTCTTGCGCCGGCGGCCCCCAATTTTCGGCCACACCTCCGCTCGAATTTGGCACACCCAGCACGCCCTCAATGTGCGTCGTCTTGGTCCAATTTGTGCCAAACACACGCAAGAACATATCATTGCGCTCGGCACTCGGTACGGAAAAAATTGTTTGTTTCCGACAAAAATGTTACACTTTGTCCCGAAAAAGTTTTGCTGTTGATTATCATTTAATATTTAAATAATACCTATGTCAGATTCAAATGATGATGATGATGTCCCTTTTTTTAATTTTAATTGATTTTTTCATGAAAATGGCGAATTAAATTGTTTGCGCCGGATTTCCGTGCGCAGCTTTGGGCCCAGATTTATGTACGCTAAGCAACATCCACCGCTCCCGCTAATCTCCTGGCGCCCATTTCAAATTTTCTCGGCTTCGCCTTTTTTCACTTGTTTGAACATCGATTTTTATGAAAAGTCCTAAGTCCTAACCTTTAGTTAAATTAAAAATTAAATTTTAAAAGTGAAATAAAAATTGAGCTTTTCACAACAAAAACAATATATGTATAAACCAAAATTAGCCAACAAATCCCTTAAATCCCTTTTTATAATCTCACATGGGTGGATAGCCTTTTCAAATCTAGCCAATTCGATAGCCCAATCCCATTGCGATATTTGCTATTTGAGGCACAATCCGACCATAATTTACGCTCCGCCGCCGTCATTCTTGGTTAAGGGCTGGCGCCATATGTTTTTTGTTTGGCCACGGGCCGCGAGGGCAAAAATATAATTTGTGGCGTCTCCCCGGCGGCCAATTTGTTTTATTTTCCCACCACAAACGGCGTCCCCCACGCGCCGTCGGTTTATCATATTTTTGCGCCAATTGCCTGCATTTCTCCCCGGTTTCAAGGAAATGGCTCTGCCTCCCATCTTTCGCTCAGTTTTGAAAACATTGACTCGGAACTTTTTAAAGATTGTTAGCCAAAAGGCACTTTGTCATCTCCCAAATGCTCTAATTAGCAAAAATCAGTCAGTTAACCAATTAAAAACATTTTTAGATTTCCAAAGTATCAAAAAGCGAAATGTCAAAAAGTCACTACTTAGTACTTAGTCCAAATTGCAAAATGCTCAAATCTGCAAAATTTCGGTTAAACAATATTTTACATTTATTACTGAATATTTTTATCCGATTGTCATCTAGAATGTTGTAAAAACATAGTTTCTTGATTCGGCACAAACATTGCCGCCGCATAATGTTGGCCACTCTTGAAACATGTGCACCGAATGAATATCACTCATCAGTCCCTATTCATGCCATGAGACCGCCAATTTGGACAAATTTGTCACAATAATTGCTATACGATGTATGGCCATGACTGCCATCCCTGTGTTCAAGACCATGGATTATGCTTCATCGAGCAAGTTGGCTGCAAAATACAAATTCCACAGCCAATTTTGGCTTCTCCAAATCCCCAATTTACACGATTTTTTGCACAAAGAAGCAACAAAAATTGTCCACAGGTGTTCATCACTAATTTCCATTTTCCATCTCAAAAACAAAGTTGAAGCAATTGATTGAGAATCAGAATTTTTAAACAAATTTTTCAACTTAAATTTCGATTAAATTTCAATTTTCAGATCGATCGATTGATCACATTCCAGCGTCTAAGTTCCGACTTTCTTGGCTCATTGTTCGCGCTCGCGCATTCCGTGCCATCCAAAATTGCCTCGATTTGATGTGGCATCACCTGCCACTGCTCTGTCGGCACCATTTCGCGTTTCACTGAGCCAGAGGCGGCCTCTTCGCCGCCTTTGGCATCATTTGCCTTCATTGCCGGAGTCGACGATGGCGAAGAAGCCTCCTGGGCGCATTCAACACTCAACCTTTTGGCGCTGCTCGTGCTGCCCTCGTTCCTTTGCATTTTTGGATTTGTTGGTATGGAAAAATTAAAAATCGATTAGTCTATGAGATATTTTGACGAATTTGTTTAAATTGAATTTTTGAAGTAATTTTATAAATAACCATTTTTTAAACAAACAGGGAACTTGCTGGTCTTGATCTCGATCAGTGTTGAGCGTCGATTGCAAAGTTAGTTGTTTGACGGATCAAAATAGATTAAAGCATTTATTTTAAATTCTCCATTTGAATTAATTTTATTCAAATATTCGATTACTAGATTTATATTAATATTTTATTCAAATATTCGATTACTAGATTTATATTAATAATTTGTTTTTCGCGTCCAGACACGACCAACTACTTTCTGTTCTCGCTTGCACTTGCCGATCTGCTAGTATGCGCCCTGGTTATGCCATTCTCGATTTTGGTTGAGCTGAGCAGCGGTCAGCAAATAAATACATTTTTTATTTTTAATTATAGATATTCTTCATTTTCAGGCATTTGGGCTTGGACCTACCAATGGGGCTTCCTCTCGTGCCTGTTCTACATTTACATCGACGTGTTTCTCTGCACCTGCTCTATTGTGCACATGACCGTCATCTCGTTCGACCGATATTTGGGCAAGAAAAATTTGGCATTGAAAAATTAAAAAAAATTAAATTAACAAATTTAGGAATTTCCCAGCCGCTGAAAAGACACAACAAACAGAAGCGCACAGTGATGCTGAAGATCTGTCTCGTCTGGCAGGTTAATTATTTATTTTTATTATTTTAATATTAATATTAAGTTTCAGTTGACCACAATCATCTCTTCTCCATTGGCCATTCTCTCATTCATCGACAACGACAATGTTTTGAATGTGAGCATCTGCAAGAAAATATGCATTTTATTTTTTTTACCAAATTTTAGGATAATCGGTGCGGAATTCGATCTCGCAGTTTCATGCTCTACGGATCTGGTATAAAATAGAAAATCGGAAGATTAAAAAAATCAATTTTTAAGCTTATTCTAATATTCTAATTTTCGAATTTTAATGAAAACTAAGTTACATTTCCCGTCCTCCAGTGTTTTCGTTCATCATCCCATTGGTCATAATGGCGCTGACCACGCATCGGACGACCAGTCTTCTTCAGCGCCAGGCCATTCTGTTGTGCACCAGCAAGGCCAGCGACCGCCTCAGCGGATGTGGCCTGCGCCGCACAATTGCCCCGCAGCGAAAGGCACGCACCAGCACCAACTCGGACAGGTTGCGTGGTGTTAAAACCTTAAAATAAACATAAAGAAATTATTTGTAAAAAAATTTTGAAAATTATTCTTGCCTCGAATTTCAGCATCAAACGCTCCAAGCGGAACAGTCAACAAGGTACATTTGTGCAGGAATATCAAATTTTCATTTTTAATTTCATTTTGATCATTTTCAGCGCCCAATCGCCAATTCTCTGTGTCCACGGGTCCGCCGATTCGGCGCAACAACAGCAACAATCAATCGCTGAAATCGGTGGAGGGGCTGTCGCCAATGTTGGCGCGCGTGGAAAAGGGCAGCTTGCGACGGGCGCCAGTCGACTCGCCGGTCATTCGCATTTCGGAAGCAACCGACGAAAAGGTGAATTCGATCTAAAAATAATTTTTAATGTTTTTATTTCAAAAATTCAAAATATGTTAAATAATAGTTAATAGGCTATAATCAATTTTAGTGTGACAACGCCAAAAATGCGAGCACAAGGAAGAAGTATTCCAATGACGAGTCGTCGTGTGGCGAAATGTCTTTTGCGAGCAGGAAGGCGTAAGACATTAGACATTTGATTTAATTCGGATTCATTAATTTCGCTTTTTTCGCAGTTCAAAATTCTCTCCGAGTTGGAGCAATGGCCTTTTGTTGCGCAAACAGGGCTCAAACGACAGCAGCGGCGGTCGCTCCACGCCCCAGCTGGGCGCGCCCAAAGGCCGCAAACGGCGCTCCAAAACAGCCGAATTGGCCAGCGAACAAAAGGCCACCAGGGTTTGAGCAATTTAGTTGCTTTGGATGAGTTTTGGAATTTTTGTTCAGGTGCTCATTGTGGTGTTTTCGTCGTTCTTCATCTGTTGGACGCCATTGTGGGCCATTTTAATTTATTCAAATGTCTTTACAAAATTCACAATTTGTTTTCAGTTTTGTGCAAAACATTGTGCTTGGAATTTGCGGTCTGGACGAGTGCGGATTTCCGGCCTGGGCTTCGCTTTGTGCGCTTTGGTTCGGATATTGCTCTTCCACGGTAAATCATCTTTTCAATCCATTTATGATATTTTGGGACGCCAAAGAATATATGGCATTAGTTTTTCAAAATCGTACGGCTCGAACTCGATTTTGCCGAGTTAAAGATGTTTAGCTAATGCTAGTCAAATACAGATTGAATAGCTCCGACTGATCTTGATCTTGTTAACATTTGTTTAATCTTGAGTTCTTGAGGGTTGCATCTTTGAAAGAGGTTATTGGCATTATGTCCATCAATCAATAGTCCAATTGTTTTCTCTAAGTATACCTATTCTATATTCTGGATTGAATTGTATTCGATATAGCATCTTTCATTGTTTTAACTGTATGAAAAATTGCTTGGGTGTTTTGATTGATTGAGGTCTTTAACTCGATTTAATCGAGTTCAAATCGAATTCGAGCAGTACGCGGTAGAGGAATACTTAAAAAATCCAAATTAATCAATATCTGATTGCCCGAAAGTAATTGTTTCCAACCATTTTTCGCAGATCAATCCGATCATCTACACCATTTTCAACAAACGCTTCCGCGAGGTGTTCATCCGCATTCTCAAGTGCTACTATTGGTGTGGGCACAGACGGAGAGAAGGCGAATTTGTCACGAGCCAGTTCTTCTGGCCGACGCTCACTGACGTCGGGCAATATTTGTAAAATTTTTGGAAATTACGCATTTTGAAAATTTAATTTAATTTGATTTACTTATCAGTTCATCCACTGACCGCTTCCGACAGCGAAACAACGAGAGCAGCGTGACAATGTTGACCACCGACAGAGCGCCAGCACAGCGCAGAAGCAGCTATGCAGCTGGCATGCCGATACCGCGCGAAATGGTAGGCCATGAATGGCATTTTAAAATAGTGAGCTGGCTGAACTTAATGCAATGGCAATGAATGGCACATTTAAAATAGTCAGCTGGGCTGAACTTGATGGAATGGCATAATCTTTTTTCGACAGCTTGAACTTGATCAAATTTAAAATTGCAGAATTTGCTGACTGCGAACGCGGCAACAGCCACATTCCGCCGCAGCTCCAATGCGCGTCCACTGAACTTGGCCAAACTGTCGACAGTGTCCGTTCCACCATTGCAGCCTGCAAATGCAATGGCGCCGCAGAGACGGCGCCTCTCCGAGTGCCCTTGTCCTCCCACTCGCATGGAACAGACGCGACTGGCACTGCCTCAGCGCAAGCTGACCAATCGCATCAGTCTGCCCAGTCCGGAGACCAAGTCCAAGCTGTACACGGTGAATAGGCGAACAAAAAATTTGGATTGTTCATCAAAGTAATCGATCAATTTGGCTGTACATGTTTGATAATTCGCTCAACATATTGCCTTGCAGATCAGCGACTCGGAGGAGGATGAGTTCAAAACGACAACGTCGGAAAGCAACGGGGAGGAAGTTGCGCCACTTTCGGTGCAGCACACTGCACGTCGACTCAGCGCATTTGATGTAGGCAATAAAAAAATTTGAAATTGAAATTTTTGAAGTTTGCATTCAATTAAAATTGCAATTATTTAAATTTCAAGTGCGACATTTTGCAGGGCGTTAGTCGGCTTGCGCGCAATTTTGTGCATATTGGCGGAAAGTTGCGCCGCAAATCGTCGCCCAAGTGTGCGCAGTCCATGTCCAACGTGAGTCAGTGTGCGCAAATGGAGGGACAGCAGCACATGAAACGGGAGCTGACCGTCCACATTTTGTGTCCGCTCACACCGCTGCGCCAAACCAACGACACCAATTTGGACAACAATAATGAGCCAATTTTGGCCACAAAAAAGGGTAAAACAGATGGATGGCATTTGAATGTTTGGATTTGGATTATAAAATTTTAGACAATCCCCCAACCAGTTCGATCGCAAATGGCCACCACATCCACTCGAATGGTGCCCAAACAAAATGCGCAGTTCGCCAGTGCAATGATTCGGCCAGTTTGGGCGACGCGAGCGGCGAGAGTTGCAGCGGCGACGAGATGGCGGTGGTGCCCGAGCAATTCTTTGCGCAGCAAATTCACGAATTCCGCGCCACCAGGACGGCCATATAAAGCACTTCGGCGGTGATGTTACGCTATTTTTATTAATTGTAATTAGCAATGCCATCTATAAATAATGAAATTATGTTATTTCGGGCAATAAATAATTTTAATAAATTGTGAAGCGTGCAAGGGCGGGTGTTATCCAAAAAGTGACGGGTATCGTATGAATTTTTAGAGAGTATAAGTTTCGACTCGCTAGAATTGTTGAAAATATTTTAAATTTGAATTACAAGATGCAATAAGCTATATCGCAGTTTCAGTTTCGATCAATTCGCTCACTTTAATCTTTTATCCTGTTTTACTGATCACTGATTATACCTCATTTCTCATTTTTTTCACTCAAAGGTGCATTTGAATTTGTCATTAGCTGCCAAAGCTTTGTTCTCGTTGTTGGCTTCGGTCAGAACTGAAAATGGAGATTTGATTATAATTTATAAAGCTAAAAATGCTTAAAACGACAAAATGGCCATTCCCTTTATCCTTTTACGTTTTACCTAAGCAATTCTTTTATTGCTTACTTTGCACAACTTTCCTGCCGTAGTCGCGGCCATTCATGAATGCGTCCACCATTTCGTTGGTCTCAAAGCGGAATTTGTACTTGTCCGTGTGCAGAACTAGCAGCAGCTTTCGCGCATTTGGCGTCGGAATTCGCACTCCCATCTGGTCCCATTCCAGCACTTTAACCGCACAATCTGGGCCAAATAAATAAAATAATTATTTTAATAAATTCTTACCGATCAGTTTGTTTGTTTTTGGCGCCAGCCCTGTTCCCCTCACCGCGACCACCACACAGCGCAGCGAACAATTTGGCAAGACAACAGGCCCCTTGGGTGGAGAAGGAGCCGCAAATCGTGGCGGCGACGTTTCTGTGCGAAATGTTAATTTTATCCTATTTTCAAAAAAAATAATAATTAAAATTTTGAGAAGTTGATAATCGTTTAATTATTCCAAAAGAATCAGATAAAAATCTAAATAAAGAAATAAAATTCAAATTTTGAAAAAAGAATAAAAATATACCTTTTCTCTGCTGAGCTCGCGGAGGCGGTGAAGTTTCTGAAGGGATTTGAATTAAAATTGCGTTATTTTCAAAAATAAAAAATATTTTGTTCCCTACCTTTTCTAGTTTGAGCCCTTGGCGGAGGAGACGTTTCTGAATCAAAAACAAAATAAATTAATGTAAAAATTTATTTTCACCTTTTCGGGGAGGAGGCGACGATTCTGAACATTTTAAAATTTTAATACACTACATAAATTCTTTAATTACATTTAAATACAATTTAAACGAAACATTTCCTCACCCCTTTTTCGCTCATTTTGCTTATTTTGCGCCGCTTCTCGCAATCGAGCCAATCGGAGGTGTGTGCCCTCAATTTTATGGACCAACTTTGCCACCTCCATTTGATAGCGCTTCCATGCATTTGCGTCAAAATTAGTGGCCACTACATTGAATCGATCTTAAAAGGCAAAGAAAATGTGAAAAGGCAAATTTTTTCCATGAACTCACTGGAAAATGTGACAGTGTCCTTCTTCAGCTGGTTCAACTGCCTATCCATTTCTTCCAATTCTTTGGCGTCCAACACACTGTACTTGAACAGTAACTCCACACGGGCTAGCGAGGATTCAGCGACCTCACTGCGATTCACGAGTTCTTTGTAGGCCTCCATAAATTCCGCTTCCACATTGCCATTGTCGTTTTTGACAGCTGAAAAATAGGGATTTTTTGGTACTTATGCATTCCTGTACTCCTCCCTCCCCCCTTAGAATTGGCTGATTTTCATTTAGCCAAGCATACCACGCTGGACAGTGACCCCCATAAAACATCATTCAACACTTATTGATCCAGCAAAACGGGTTCGGGAAGGGAGCACCAGTGTTCAAGATAGCTCTTACTACGGTTTTGCCTAAAAGTTTGACATGTCATAACCGCCGATAGGGCGAAATCTATGGTTTTGCCAAATTTGACATGTCATAAATTTGTTCAGATTGGTCGAATCGACAAATTGACCTCAGATTCATGCTCAGCGTCTCAAAATACCCGGAAAATCAGCCATTCGGAGAGGGGGTACAGGAATGCATTAGAACCAGTTTTTTCACTCACTGGATTGTTGATTGTCCATTTGTGCGATCAGCTGCGCAAATCCGGCCAGAATGCGTTCATCGTTTTGGAGGAACGCATTAATTTGCGCCTCCACACTGTGTGCGCGCAGCAGCTCACTTTGCTGATTGAGAGTGCGCAATTTGGCGAGATGTGCCAGCGTGCTTTGTCTGAGCTGGTCGCATTTTTGAGCCAGCACTTGCAACTCCCCTTTTGGCACTTTTGTGCCATTTGCCAATTTTTGGTCCAGCTCAGTGAGCACTGCCTCGCGTGCCTTGTATTGGTTGGTCAACTCGCGAAATTCCATCAAAAATGCCATTTGACGAAGCGCTTCTGTCCAGCCGGTTATTTTCTCACCATATTTGTTCACTAAAATCAAATAGAAAATTATCACCATTTTAATTTCCAAATCATTTTAATGCAAGAAAAAGCCGATTGATCTGATTGATTTCCCGACTCTAACTGGAACCAACCTGAATTTTGCCAATGAGCTCGGTTGTTGGACTCTGATTCGCTCTCCACAGTCTTGCTTATTTGAGCCAGTTCCGCGGACATTTGGCTCGTTTGCGCATACAGCAGTTCCAACTCTGCCTTGATCGAGTCCGCAGGGAAGTCGCCGAAATGTCCCTTTTGGAACCACGCGAACATCACCGGGTATTCTTGCGCTTCAAATCGGGCGCATTCCTTCTCCAATGCGTCAAATTGAGCGCGCACTGTTTGACTCGAAAATTTAGGCGAAGCAGCTTTATCTGGTTCAAAATTCATTTGCATCTTTGAAAGATTGTTGTCAAAAAATGCTTTGCCATTTACCAGATTGGACAGCCAACAGTTTAGTGAAGAAAAATATGCAAATTACCAAGGCAACAGATGCCATACTTATTTTGAGTGAAAGTGAATATGGGGATTTCACTGGGAGCTGGGAGTGAAGAGAGAGGTAGTGGGCCTTTTAGTATTTGAAAGCCAAAGGGTTGGATTCCCACTTTCCAGTGTTGGCAATTCTGGCACTGCCCCGATCTGCTGAAAATCGAAAACCCAGCCTTCCCATCGAATCTGGGCAATCAATCCAACATGCAATCAAGCCCTCTATCTCTCTCTCTATCCATTCTTTTAACCCAAACAGTGAATTCCTCCCACCAACAGAAATCCTCCCACTATCCATCCCCTTCTCTTGCTCAACAGAAAGGTCCTCTCGGTGCCACCTTTCCCAATTGAAGGGGTAAGGTGCCAGCCTGTCAGCCGCTCATTGACGTAAATCCCCCTCCCCATGTTGCTCGAATCAATTCGATTGGTGTGATCAACAGGCATGGCTTGAAAAAACGAGCAGAAATAATAGTATGAGTAGGTGGCACCATATGGGTGTGTTTTGGCTTCATCCCTTGTACGAATTGGTGTTTCACCATACTAAGTATAATTTGCTAAAAATGAAGTAAAATGTTTTGAGTTTTGACCAAACGTAACTTTATATTTTACATTTTGCATGATTTCATTTGAAACATTTGGATTTTCCCCACCAATCTATGCTTTATCCTCAGTTTGATATTTTTTGACGATATTAAAAGGAAAAAACTTGACCTCGCTCGCTAAATTAAATTTATCTTTTTTCTATGTACATACTTCCATCAATAGGCCAAAAGAGGGATGGATTTGCTCAAAAATTGATTTCGTGGATTTTCTTGCATATGATCATTTACATTTGATTACCAAATCGCCAGATTTGTGCGAAAGCGCCTGAAATAGAGATGGAGAGATGAATACTAGCAAAATGGTGATCTTGCCAAAATCGCCTAATGTGTGGATATTGAAGATCCCTAACAGTAAAAATAGGGTTGGTTTGGATTCGGATCCGGACGATTTTCGCTATCGAGATTGCTGCCCATCTTAATTTTAATGTATTGTAATTTTCCTAATTTTACATGAACTTTTATTTTTTAGTTTATTTTAGAACATTTTAGAACAACAACAAACATTAAAGGCGATAAGAAGGTAAATATGATTTGCTCGCAAATCGCAATGTAACAAACGAAGAAACATGGAAGATGGAATGTTCCAAAATGGAGAACTACTGGAGGAGAAATGTTCGACTTGCCCTCTACCTTCTTTATTGTCTCAGTTTCACTCAAGTACATATTCTAATTTTGTGACGCACAAATGTCCACCGGCAAGTGAATGCGCTGATTGTTGATTCTTGACTGGCATTTGGGGTCGCCAACTTGCCTCATTCTCTATTCTCTATTCGCCTAAGTATTCGCAATCTTGCAACTTGCAAGGAACGGAGTTTGATTTTGAATAATTTAAAATTCAAATTTATTCACATAATCATAGCTGCTATTTTTGGGGTTCACATAAAAATGTTGAATTAAACGATACAACTCTAGAAGTTGGGAAAATCTTAAATTTGAACTACAGCTCTATTTGGGAAGAATTGACCATCATACTTAGTTCATAAATAATTGAAATAAAAACTCGTAGAATACTAGAGAGAGCGTGATCTGAATGTGAAATGTGTGTTTGAAAGAAACGGGAAAAGATGTGCGTGAAGGTCGAGGGCATAAGGTATGCTTGAGTTTGAAATTTACATTTTACAAGTTACAGTTGATAAATGAAAATTGACAACGATGATAAATAAAAATGTATGTAACTGGCGTTGCAAAGTAATGTGTGTGGAAATTAAGTTTGGCGACAAATTAGAGCGGGAGCTTAGTGATTGTGACCTCTTGAGTGTCCCAAATAAAATTCTTTTGGCCATCAAGTTGGAGCAGTATACCTAGTGCACAATTTTTTTGGAATCTGTTAGAATATGGGTCACCAATTTCGAGTAGTTTTTGAAAGCGAAATTATTTACCTTTGGGGCGACTCATGAAGTCATGAAAATAAACATTTCATTTGTTTCTAAAATTGTTATCAGACATGGACTTCCTTATTGGAAGATGCACTGTTGTGTTCGACGCTGCCTTCCTCCGAACTGGTGCTGCCGGATTCGTTTTCCGGTTCTGGTGGCAGCTTTTGTGGCCGCGACAAATTGATCGGGTTCTGTGTGAGGCAAATGCAATAATTGAATTAAATTTTTGTCTGTCCTAAGACCTGCCTCTGATCAAATCCTAATTTATCTGGATCTGTCTCTGGTCATTTTGAATGTTGCGCTTACGCTAGCAGTGCGTCGGTGAGTCAACTTGAACGTGGTGCGCGCCTCCTTCAGTTTGGTCTCTTTGTCTGACAGCCCATCGCTGTGCGCCATCGACAGTTCCAGCGAGCGCTCCAGTGAAGAAACCTGTACCAAATTTTGTCACACAATTCAACATTCTTCGAAGCTTGAATTAAAAAATGCGCACCATTGTTGACGAGAGTGACTCCATCATTGTGGCGGCGATAGCCTTCTCTGCTTCGAGAGCACGCTCGGTCAACTGCGAGTCGGTCATCTCATTGATTGGGCACAATTGTGTTGCGCAGACGCTCGTTCCATCGTTTTGCTCCTCCTTCATCTGTCTGGCTGCATTCAACTGGCACAGTTCTGGCGATGAAAACGAGTGGTGCTGTTGTTGTTGCTCGAACTCCAGCCGCATCAGTTGGCCCAATTTTGGATGAGGCATTGGCTAAAATTGATTGAACTGTTAGAATTGGCTAGAAAATAGCCTAAGCCTAGTGAGATCTGAAATTTTCAAAAATTAATTCTTTTCAAATTCTAGCATTGAGGCTAGAAAGAGGATCCAAAACTGGTCTAGAAATGCACTGGCTCCGAATTCGCATCAAGTTCTAGACCAATTTTATGGCCATGCCAATTAGACTTAAGCCTAAGCCTAAAGCGGGATCTGAAATTTTTAAGAACTAAGTCTTTTCAAATTCTAGCACTGAGGCTAGAAAGAGGGTCTAAAACTGGTCTAGAAAAGCACTGGCTCAGAGTTCGCATCAAGTTTCTTAGTTAAAACAGCATATACCAAAAATCCCCTTGGATCAATTGTAGAGCATGATCTCCTCTACCAAATGGTATATAATTCACTATGGATTGTCAAGCATATATTTATGGAATTTATCAAATAAGTAGTTTGCCTACCTTTTCATCCGTTCGCTCGTGGCCGACCAATGTGAGCACGGAGGAGCCAGAGATAGTTGTGGAGTGAGAATGCGTGTCCGAATTGTTGCTGTTATTGTTGTTTGACATGCAGTGCGATAAGCCATCCTCACTCCGATTATCAGCTGTGAACAAAATGGGAAAACATTAAATCAAGTTGAAGCAGTAGTTCACGAATATAGGCACTACTGAAAAGAAGGCACTATAATGGCCCAAAAGAGCTCATTTTTCAGCCAGTTCATGAATTTTAGTTCGATTTCTTGGCTCATAAGCCTAAATAAATCAAGTTGAAGCTGTATTTGTGCCCAATCTACAGTCAGAACTTGCATAGTAACAAATTGCTTAAATTTATTCAGCCTATATCCATCAGTGAGTTTTCATCAAGTTTGAGCAGTCCACGGAGTCATGGGCCAAATTTCTAGCCAATAATGGGTGTGAAATTTACGTTTTGCTCTGCGTTGTCTGGAGGGCGTACGCATCGGAGAGTTGCGACTGAATGGAGTGGCTGTGGCCGACTGTTGTGAGCGTTGTTGTTGCTGCTTTTTGCGTGACTCGTCCGACCAGCGCTGTTTGCGCCGACGCGTGGTGGGGCAGCTGCACGAATTTGGCGTCAGACAACACGTCGTTAGTGCGCCCACGTTGTTGTTCCCGTTCGACTCTTCTGCAACAAAACTAATTTAACACAAAATTCTACTTTATTTTTGTGAATGCATTGATTTAAGATTTGACATTTCCCCCTTGAATTATTCATTTTTACCAGGGCAAACACCCGAATCGGCGGACAAGCCGGACACGCGTGCGGCCGTGTTGCGCAGGAATTGCTCGCGCAAATGCAACGCTTGATGGCAATTTATGCAAATGGCCGGTGAAGCTGGCGAATTGTTGTTGGACAGACTTTGAAGAGAGCGTTCTGAATGCAATATTATCTTAAATATTGGTATTTTTTAATTTTCTAACCTGACGGCGAGAAGGGCACAATTGAGGAGATGGCCGAATCGTCGCGACTGATCGCCTTCGCTGGTGTGAAGTCTGCAGAGAGGCGACACGATGAGGTGCGCGAGAACACGCCGGAACATTCGGATGGGCTGCAAAATGAAGAAACATTTAAAAATATCGTATTTTATTTTCACATTGAAAAATTAAATATTTAAAATTTAAACTGCCAATTTACCAAGAAATCGGAGCAATTTGGTCGCGATGCTTGTCCACTTTGGCCTCTGCACGTTTGTGTTTGCGGTGCGCTTTCCTGGCTTCGCCGTTGTTGTTGCCTCCCATTTGGTGGTCCTCCTCCGCCTCATCGTCCGATCCACACGAAGAGGAGGAGGAATTGAACGGCGACGACGAGGCAGATGAGTAAGCCGAGCGCGAGCACACTGATTTTCGGATGGCCATACAAGAACTGCTTGACTGATCACTAAAAATAGAGAATTGATCAGTGATCAACATTGATTGGAGTTTGGATGTGTTAGGGTCCAATGTCTAATTGTTTAATCTGGATCCCTTAATTTCAGCCTCAGTGCCAGATTTCGAAAAGAATTTCGTCGATTCCTCCTACTAGGACCGGAAGGGGCATGGATGGCCAAAAAGGGCAAAGATTGCCTTTGTTTGCTGGCAATTTTTGATCAATAATGGAACCCCTCATTCCCTCGAAAAATAATGCGTTTCTAAATTTTTCAAATTTTCTTTGAATTATCAAATCAAATTGCCCCTACTAATCGCGATGTGCGGTGGTTGTCGTCACTTTTTGGCGCAGTCCAACCATTCGAGTGCTGTCCCCATCGTAGTCAAAGTAGGTCATTCGCAGCACGGCTGGCCTCCCTGGTGCACTGAAACAATAAAAAATGATTTTATAAATTTTAAATTTAATATTTAAATTCTAATTTACTCACTTCTTTGGCCCCAATCGCGTATGTCGTTGTCGCGTAATGTTGCTGGGCTGGTGGCCAACCATTATTTTGGCGTGATGCTCATCCAGCCCGGCGTTACTTTCGCCGTTTTGGGCGCACATTGCCGCCTGTTTGGCGGCCTCCGCCTGCAAAATCAGGTGCTCCAGTTCCGCATTGTGCGAGCCTTGACCAGCATTGAGCGCTTGCAATTGGCTGGAATGAAAAAGAAATTTTAAAATTTTATCTAAATTTTAATTGGCCGTCCTTCCGAAGCTTTTTCGTCACTTGATTAAAAATTTGATTTAAAAAATTAGAATAAAGACCTGTTTTTTCCACCAGTCGTGTTGGCGTCAAGATCGCGCAGCGCTACGTGCCATTCATGGAGCAGTTGGTGCCAATGGCGGTCATGGGCCAAGCGTTCGCTGAGTGCCTCTGCTGTGCGATCAGTCTCACGCTTGCGCTCGTTGATTTCTTCCATGAATCTATAAAAATTGAATTTAATTAATTTGGCAAACCAATTTAATTTTTTAGCTACTCACAGGCACATGTCCTTGTGCATTTCGTTGACCCGCAGCAATTTGTCCGCATACATTTGGCGAATTTCCTGCGCATGGCGCAACTCGTGCATCCGCTTTTTGACGAGCTCCTGCTCCTTTTGCTTCTCGCCAATGTAGTCCTAGGGGAAATTTGAAGAAATTAAAATTCAAATTAATTCATAAAATTCAATAATTACTTACCATTCCGGTGTCGTGCAGTTTGGCGTCGCGTTCCGCAATTTCTTTGCGCCACTGCTCGCGCCGGTAGAGCCACCCCTCATCGCGCACTTCGGCCAACTCGGCGCGCACATTGCTCAACAGATCCTTGAGAATGGTCTTGAACGAAGGCCGATTGCGCGGATTTCGTGCCCAACAAAGTGTGAGCAGCAACTGAAAAAGGAATAAAAGTGAATACTTGTTCACTTCTTTCCGAAAGTTTAATTTCCAATGTTTTTATATTTATCCCCTTATGCTCCTTTCAATGGATTCGAAGGCGCGTTAGGGCAACGGAGCGGATATCCCAAAAATTGGCCAAGTTATGGCCAAATGTTTGAAAAAAATCAGGGATTTTTAGATTTTTTTGGCCATTATAGCCCAAACTGATCCAATCAATTCCCACCCAAATGCCATTTTGTAGTGCTTCCATAGCTCTCTATCCAATCACTTTTTGGAATAACTCTTCTAGCTCTATTCCTTGCCAAGTTATAGCTTGTCAAAGTCCCGGCACCCATCGTCACCCAATCGATACTGCACTGGATTTGGCCAAAGGCTGGTCCATTTCAATGGTTATAAATTTTGTTTTGTCAAAATAATGTTTTGATTAATTAAAAAAACTCACGCTGACTGCGTACGGCGTGGTCTTGGGCACATGGAGCTGGATGTTGCCGGAGCCGACCAGGAAGAAGACGGCGGTCGGCGGGATTTTCTCGTACGGCACCAGCCCGGTCAGCAGCTCCCACAATACGACGCCGTAGCTCCACACGTCCACGCGCTCATTGCAGGGCCGATTCGTCAACATCTCGGGGGACATCCACTGGACAAATAGGGCATTTTTAAATTTATTTTTTGATCATTTTTTTAATTTAAATTTTTATATTTCACCTGCGAAGTGCCGCACACACTCATCACCACACTGGCCATTCCTTGGGGGTTGTGGTTCTGGGAATTAATTCTGAAAAATGGAATGAAAATTTAGAATTAAAATTGACTATATTAATGGCAAATGTTAAATATAATAAAAAAAAATCACCTCTGTTCCCACGTGTAGAGGGAACCAAAATCACAAATCTTGAGCACGTCATGTGAGTCCAGCAAAATGTTCGGCGACTTCAGGTCTCTGTGCACAATTTTCAGCGAATGCAGATAAGCCATTCCGTCGGCCAATTGCTAGAAAGTAAATCAAAATTTAAATTAACCTTTGAATAAATTTAAATTACTGTGCAGCAATCCAGGAACATTTGCTTGGAAATGTGGGGTGAGCGGCGTAAATAGTCGAAGAGTGAGCCCTTGTCGCAATATTCCATCACAATGCAAGGAAAATTCTGAAATTAATTCATTTAAGGAAATCAAAAATTTTTTCAACAATTTTTTATGTACCTCTTTTGCGCAGATCCCGAGCGTTTTTATTACGTTGCCATGTTCCAGGGCGCACAACCGTTTGATGTCCACTTCGGTGGTGCGGTTCAGCTTCTTCAGTGCGATCCATTTGCCGTCGTATTTGGCGCGGAACACGGATCTGAATTTAAAAATAAATTTTTAAAAGCTTTTTTATTTATACATTTCTGAAGATTCTTCAAAAACTCACGACTGGTTGCCGCCGCCAATATAGTTGGCGTCCCATTGCACGTCGATGGAGTCGATCGGGATCTCGTAATTGTCCACATCGCTGCTCACTGTGTGTCTGGAATATTAGAAAGATGATTGTAATTTGAATGACTTCCCGAATTCGAAATATTCATTAAATTGATTGACTTCTTAAATACGATATATTCAATTCAATCTGAATACTAGAGACGTCCCGATCTCGAAATGCCGAGATCTCAGGCCTAAAATATCGATCTCGAGGCCGAGATCAACTCAATATCGAATCTCGATCTCGACTCAAATTCCGATCTCGGGACGTCTCTCCTGAATACAACCCAAACTGAAAAAGGAAACGATAAACTCACTCTTTTTGCACGGCACTCCAATTGAACGAGAGCATGGAGGGCCAGAGGCGGCTCCACAGTGGCGTGAAGCAGCCCAACAGGTCGTCGGCGGCGCGCTGCTGTTGCATGCTGGTGGTGGAGGAATTGTCGCCGCCTCTGTCTGGCGGTGCCTTTTCCGGCGAGTTCACCGGCGGTGGGGGCGGCAGCGATGCGTTGTGCGCTGTTTGGGATGTCAAATGGAGTTCACTGGATGCTGGTGCGGCGGACGACAGTGAAATGGTGGAGAGCGACAGTGGTGCGGCGCACACCGAATCCACCACACAGGCCTCTTCCGGTTGCTGCGCACTCGTCGTCGGCGAGCGCAACATGTTCACAATGGCCATCTTTGGGGAATCGAATGCTTTTTATTTCCAAATGATTAATTTTTTAATTGATTTACCTGATTTTGGTAGAGATTTTTGCGTTGATGTTTAAGTTGGATTTTGTTGGATTGGCAGGTGAACACGGGAAATTGGCAAACGAAGCGACGAATCAGTAGAGATGAGAGACGAACAAATGGATTTGAAATTTGGAGGGACCCGCTGAAAATGGATGCATCGATTAATGTGGACTGTGGGGAATAAATTAAAGTGCGCCAAAATCAATAGAGCGCTCACCAAAATGGGCCAATATTAACTATCTCTGCGATTTGAAATTCCAATCCGAACTGATCGGTTTTTAATATAAGAGTTCAAAACTGATTTGATTCAATCAAAATTTATGAATTGAGTGCCTTAAATAATTTGAGAGATATGTATTTAGATAACACAAGTGAACATTTTGTCGATAATAGAGATGACAAACAACAGCAGTCTGGCGAATGGGCGGCAACACAAAAAAGCTTCTCAATGGGGAGCGCGATTGAATGGAATGAAAGACTAGAAAACTTGTTTATGTTCACTAAAGATAGTGTGAGGCGCACTGCGCAGTGAATTGAGCGTTTACCTATTTGCAGTTTTCTCTTTTAGTATTTTACTAAATAACTTTCTGCATTTATTGACGTCCTTTTCAAAAAAAAACATAACGTGTAGCCAAGTAAGTTATTTTAGCCTAATCAAGGCAAGCTTAAAGCCTAGCTTAAGCTTAGCTTATGTCTAAGCCTAATGTGTAGGTCCGCAAATGTCGCACCACCAAAATTTACAGCCTTAAATATTTGGGGATAAGACCTTGCAATATAAAACTCTTAAAGCTGTGACAATTTGAATGAAGACATGAAAACAAAGAACAAAGGAGCCATTTTAAGCCCACTTGAGGAAGTATAGGATAGAACAACGAGTGCACTAGAGACAAAGGCAGGTGCGTCTCAACGGTCTGCGTTTAGTGATTGAGTGGGATGAGTTGGAGCGTTTGGAGGTTTTGGTGCTTTGACAATTGACAGAGCATTCGTTTCTCTGCGCTGTGCGTGTCTGCTGTGCTTGCGCTCGTCCTTGCTCCCATTTTAACGAGGCTGCTGCGCGCGGGCGCTCCAATCCAAAAAACAACAACAATCCGCGCAGCCACCAGCACTCACCACAGCTCACAGCTGGCTGGCGAAAAATAAAAGACGCGCAGAATGGGTGAATGCGGGCAATTTGCGCGCGCAGGTTGCTCTCCTCCATTACCTACGACGACGTGTCATATGCACATTTCGTCCCAAACGACAGCGCTGAAAGTCCGGTTGTTCCCGTTTGCCGCTGATTTGATTAATCAAACTCACAGGTTTTCCATGCCCATTTTTATTCTCTGACTGATTAGAATATGGTGAGTGATCAATTCACTAAATAGAGTCATTCATGAACATGACTTTCATGAGAATTCTTCTTGCAAATTTTGGTGCATGGCAGAAGGCATTAAAAATTAAAGAAGTGTTTTCGCTTTGCCTGATAAAGATAAAAAAAAAGGTAAATAACAAAGAATTAAGCATCAGATGAGTCACAAAAACTGGTCACAATTTGGGATAGGCCAATCAGAGCATTTATTTGAGAGCATCTTGTTTTCCAAAAATTTGGTTGCGTGTGTTCAAAAATATTTGGGTGATCAAAAGAGACCTAAAGCAATTAAATGATCGAACAAATAAATGCAATAAAATTAAATGCCAAGAATCTAGAGTGATTTAATTGGAAGAAAAGGGGGGAAAACTAATCAAATTAGACTCTTTTTGGAACAATTCAATTTATGCCCGGCATTCAATTCCCACCCAAATCGTAAACAACCGATCGGAAATTTAATGTTTCCGGCTAAAAGGCACCAAAGATTCCCTCTTTTTGTGTCCAATACGTGATAACACTAATTGCTTTTAAATGCCATATGATTTGGCAAAGACTTTTTGGGATTATTTTGGGCACTAATCGCCCAATAATATTTGTGTTTTTAGCCGAGTCAGATCTAAATGCCGCCGCACGCTGTCCATTCATTTCGAAATAAAATGCCATTTAATTACGCTAGTACACTACAATTTGGCGGATAATTTCCACTCAAAAAACACATTATTGCCATAGAAACAGAACAGCCATGGGAGCTTAAGAATGTCGAATGGGCGGAACAAATAGAACTAAAAAATTTAAAATCGTAAACAGATTCTCTCTTTTTCTCTTCTGTCTATCGTGTGATCGGAAATGCGTGACTGTGTGGGACTGTGGGAACTGGGAATGGCTGGAATGAGCCAACAGACGAGATACGAGACATGTGGCATGGGCATTCGAATTTGAATAATTTATTCCAACGGGAAATGAGTCTGAATCTATGACTATTTGCATTAATTGGATGAGAAAACGTGCCACAACAATTTCAACGCAACATTTGCGATCTGGCCAAAAAATTTGATTTGACAAAAAAACTATGATGTTAAAAACGTAATCATTAATCAAAATCAACATGGAGAAAATCCTAAAGAGCACAAGATTTTGTTTCATTTGTAAATCTTGGATCACGATCGAACGGTTCAGAGAGTCATGGTTTTAGTCTAATCATGAAAATCAATATCACGAAAAGACTGGTCCTTTTTGAAGCCTAAGGACCTTTCTGATTGTGTTTATAGAGCTGCGCACCAAAACTTTTATGTACACCAATTGTGCGCGACCGTGAATGCCATCTCCAATTGGTACCGCTGTGGCGTTAGTGTGGCTTAAATAGAGCGCCGGCACAGAGTGCCATTGTGCGCTGGGCACAAGAGGAGGGCGGGCTGTGTCCGTCTAGTCAAGTGCTTCCGCCCGCCGGTGCTGGTCGGCCATTTTATAAAGGTTCTGGGTTTCCATGGCGCCACACAAACAACGGCGATGGCAAAAACAGGGCACAGGGCGCCTTCATACCTGGCTATGGGCCCAGGGAAAGTGCCAAAGTGGAAAAGGAAATTGCCGCTTCAGTTGTCCCACCCTCACTTTTTGTGGCCAAAGATTGGCCAGTCAGCCGGGAACGTGCGGTCACGAGACTTGGCCCAAAAAATGGGCAAGCTTTTTGGCCAACAAACAAACGGAAAAAGGGTTCCACGGAACAAGGGGCAATTTGGTCGGCATTTGAATGTGCGGAAGGAATGCCTAATGGAGGGCATTCAAGGTGCGCCCACGCAAAGTGAGGGTGGAGGCGCATAATTGAGCAGTGAGCGCAAACGGTCGCCAAAAGTGGCAGGTGAGTCACGCAAAGAAATTGTGTACACATTTGTGGTGGCACCGGTGAATTATTCACGCTTTTAGGCGTTAGGCTTGCTTTTCTAAATATTTTTTAAATTGGAAAATTTAACCCGAATCTAACAATTAAACTAAAAATTCAGTTACATATTATTTTTGATCCACCAAACAAAAATTGTAAAAATTTGAAAAGCCGATGATTTTGCACGCAGAGACCAAAATGTTGTTTGGAGGGGAATAAAGCAAACGCACACAAACAATGAAAATGAATCGATGCAATGCGACAAGCGCGCCACAATATAACCGATCCGATGACGTAAACAAAAATGAGAAGCGCCGTTGAATTTGCGTGAGAGCGTGATTGTTTGGCTGCGTGTGAAGGGGAGAATTGGTGAATGATGGGCTCTGAGAGGTGAGAACTGAGAAGGGGACATGGACGTGGAGAACCGGAGAAGAAATACAACAAAAAGATATGAGGCGAAGAAGGGGAGAAAAGGACGCAAATAAGCAATTCAAATCTATCCCAATCTTCATTGCAGATGGAAAAAGGAAAATGGAATTGATTGCATCGGACGTGCGTATCGCGTTGGGTGGATGTCAACGTCAAATTGAACCGTCAATGTGGATGCGGGCAAAGAGAGTGAAGAGAAGTCAAAAATAAACGCAAAACGGACACGTCGACGAAGAAAATAGGAGAACGCAAATGAGCAAAATTAACCAGCTGCACGCACCAACAGTGATGGGAATGATGGAAGACAGACAGTGGTGAAAGTCAACACAGAGAGCGCGAAGCGGGCGGCTGGTAACAAACGCCCCTCTAACGCTCTAGCCTCTACCCTGTGTCCTCCAAAGTGTGCATTGTGCTTGTGCATTGAGGCCATAGAATATGCAAAAACAGACAGAGAATATAAGCATGCCTTTTGCCTTTGCTCCTTTGCTTGTGTTTTGTGGCAAGAGGTTAGAGAAAGAAGCCACACTGCCTCAGCCGCTTGTTGTTTTGGCCAGAAGGTTAGAGTGCGAGAGGGGAGCATTTGTTCGCGTGTGCAGGCATTGCTTTCGCTCTGTTCGATCATTTGGCTGCGGCGCGTCCGCCAATGGGCCGAGAGCAGGGCGGCTGGTTATGCGTATTCTATCAATGTGTGGCCATAAAATTCCGAGGCACAGAATAGACAATAAAGAGCAAACAACGCCTAACATGAATCCTTTTTTAGCTTCTGCGAGTTCTAGGCCTATTTTTGAGCTGTTTGGCCAAAGCTTTAACCCGTTAATCATTTGAACTTTAGAGCTTAGTGGGTCTTGAGTTTCAGAGCGTGCGTCTAGTTGAATGAACCGAACGATACAGACGCTCTTTTGGCCGCTTTTACGAAGGAATTTGCCAAACAGACGTAAGCGCAAAAGAAAGCTCTGAAATTCTGTCGTTGTTTTCAACGCATATCTTTACTTGTTCGTCCGTCTTAAATTTTGTTTTTGAGCTCAAAGTACCCGTCAATACAAAGTACGCAAGTTTTTAACACTTAATAAATAGAAAAGATGAAGCTTTTTGAACAAAGGTAAGCCCAAAATGTGTTGATAGAAAGTTTAAAATGTGCTTTCAACTTTTTCAAAAATGTTGTACAATAAAAAAATTTAGTTTTCAGTTTTAAGCAAAAAAAAACATCTAAAGTTTACTTCTAAAATAAGCTCTAATAGGTCCCAGTAAAAATTTTGGAACGGTCAAAAGCATGCATCGAAAGAGTGGCGTGGCTTGTGCCGCCCGAAATTTGCAGCGCCTTTTATGCCAGGCAGCGACAGGGCCGACAGCATGACCTTTCCAGCAAAGAGGGGCCGACAACAAGTGCGTCTGTCCGCTTTCGTCTGTTCCCATATTTGGACACATTTCCGCGAAATGCCGCAAACAGCCGCACACATATTTACGCACACATTTTTCTTGCGCCGGCCGCGCTGAGTCAAGCCCTCAAGCTCAGTAGAGTGTGCACTTGACGTCATGCGGGTCGAGGAGACAGGGGATAATAAAGTTACTGGCGACCGGGCAATGTGAGTTTCGAAAGCAGATGAGTCCTCTGTTTGTGTCTGACACATGCAAATTGTGCATCGTGGAAATGGCACTCCGAGCGCTGACGTGTGCACACATCTATTTTGGCACTTTTGGCTGTGCCATTGGGCCATTGCTCATTTTGACACCTGGCACATCACTTCCTATTTTGGCATTTTGTGCTGTGCTTTGCTCACTTTGGCACTTCTGACGCGTCATTCTATTTAATATTTATATGACGCAAATGTGCCCGACTACTCATGCAAATTGCGCAAATGCAATGAGGCAAAATCGTAAAAGGGGTATTTTTGGAGCAATGGCTTGTTGGCGACTCTCGAGCATGTCTCCGCACACTGTCATTTGCGTCCAAATGCGCATTGGGGTGTTTGGTGCCGATTGGCAAAAATAGAAATAAATACAGCCTAATTGTTGTTTTCTTCGGGTGCATTAATAAAAAAGGCACATTCCATAAATGGCACGCCAAATGACATCATTTTGGCTTTTTATTACACATTTATGTGTATAGAATCGAATTAAATTTTAAAAACTGCGAGAATTTGTTAGAAAAAATGCCATATTTGGCTTTGGTCTTTACGTCTTAAAAGTGCTATAATACGCATTCAATCAGCTAAGGGTTTTATGTCAAAAATGTTCTCGTTTTCCATTTAATTTCCCTTTTCTTGGCGGGGTAATTTTCTCCTCATCAAATAATGGCCTAGCGCGAAACCTGGGAATGGGAACGGGATGAAATGGGGTTTGGGATCCCAACCAACGCTAGTAAATTGGATTCCACATTCCAGGAAATGGGCCAAACAACGAGTGCGTTGTTTTTTGTCCGAGGGCCAAGCCGCAGCCGGCCGCAAACTGACTCATCCGCTGGCCTCATTTGGACGGCCACTCTCGATGCCTCTCTGCTGGGCAATGGGCCGAGTGGCACCATTTTTACTCATTTCTCTCATTTGGAGCCGACTGAGCACAAACAATCGATGCAAAATTGGGCGAATGCAAATGCCGGAAACTGGATAAATTCGATTGGTGGAGAGTGATTGGCATTTTTCTAAATTTTTTAATTCTTAGGTATTGTACGATTTTATGTATAGTTTTCCCACTTCCTATTTTTGGCATATTGCCACCAGTATTTGAGATGCTTTGTTTGTGTGATGACAAATAAAAATATAAAATAAGCATTGTACACATAATACAAAATGAGGAAAAAATGGGGTCCATCCTTAAAATTTTAGTGAACGTGTTATTTTTTGTGTCAGATGATATTTATTCTCTCCTTCCATTCCATTCACTCCCAAACGATTTCTTGTGGCCACTTCTCATTGGCAGCTGGTGACGAACACATTGTAGAAGAGTCCGTTATAAGCATGGTTGCAGAAGCCGGCCTCGTGTCTGCCATTCTCGTAATTCTAAAATGATTTGCCCGAAAGTGCAATGCTAATCAATTTGATCTAATATCCTGATATATTAAATGATCCACTTTTCAAATCTAATTGATTTGTATTTTTCGATTATTTTGCGAAAAAGACGAGAGCAAAACGCGCACGTTTGGAATGGACCAATCCGCGTCTTCATCTGACTTTGTGATAATCACGCCCCACTCGCAGTCGGTCCTCTCCTTGAGCATTTGCGCGAGGAGCTGCAAAAGGAATTTGGAAAGAATGAGTCCAATTTTTTGAAAATTAAGAATTTTTGCTTGCTTACCCCAATTTGACCGCTAACAGAAAATCTTAAGCGCTTGTTGAATAAAAAAATATTTTTACAAAATTATAGATTCATTTTTAATGCAAATTCGACGCAATTTTTGAGGAAGAACTTTCTTCGTGTCAAGCGTCGAACAGCAGATGGGGACGAAGCGATGAATGGGACGACGGCCAAGAGTACGAACAACAAAGCGTAGGAGTTCATTTTTGATTTATTACCGTCAGAGAAGTGGATTCGTGAGTAGTAAACAATTTGTGAATTGTCAAATTTTGATGAGAACTGGTGGAAGTTGTCCACTTAAATAATGAATGTGATTTGGAACGTTATCTTTCGTTTGCTAATTATTTGTCTGAATTTAGTAAAGATTTTACTAAATCTAATTTTAAAGCTAAAGTTGAAAACAATTTGTTTTGCTGGTCCTAGCAAACAACAAACTAAGTCATGGAAAACATTTACTAAACGATTAGTGACGAAGGTAAAATAAATTAGTAAATTTACTAAATGTTGTGTGTGTTGCAGTTGGGCCTGAAAAGAAGTTATTTTTGACAAAAGCATTTTCCAAAAATGGGTTAAATCTAACATGATAAGATTAAAATTTTCATTGCATATTCATCCATCGCAAAGTCGACTCGGAATGTACTATTGAATGTAGCCAGCAATAATTTGGGTATCACAGATCATACCTATTTCTCTTATTCCTTCTTTATCAAATGCACTATGCAGCAGTATATCAAAATTTGCCCGTTGGGCAACAATTTTTGTGTGGTGCTTAATGGTTATTATTCCACAATCGAAATTTCTTTGTTTTTATGCATCGCCCCACATTTTTCGCAAATCGTTAAAGTGCACATCCTGTTCATTTAATGTTGCCCCGTTTCGCATAGGCAAATTGAACAACGAGTCTGGCGCTGGATTCACGGCATTGTTGTTCAATAACTTGATGAACGGTAAGTGTTTGATGAGTGCTACCAATATCCGATTGGCGCTTCTGTTCAGCAATGGGTGAAAACTGTGTGAAAAGGATTTTTGCTAGATTAACCAAAAACCTTTAGAAATTGTTCCATTTATGGCAAATTTTATATTTTGATAAAAAGCAAAAATGTTGTTTCTGGTAATTAGTCAATATCTTCAGATGGCTTTTTCTAAATTCTGACTTTCAGAATCGTTTGATTCCAAAATACCGATTTAATATTTTAACGATACATATCATATGCTCACGTTATTGCGCTTAGAAGCATGACCAGATTGCTGAGCGAGAGCACGCAGAGATTAATTGTACAAATTAGTGCAATCGTTTCAAAGTCGCCGCTAATTTGGAACTTCAGCGTCAACACCACAAAGAATGTAAAGGTGATTCCGACGAAATGGCACACAAATGTGGGCGCCAACTGGTGACAAGTGCGCACGTTTTCGGTCATCTGGAGATTGAACATGAATTGAGTGTGATAATTCGAGTCAGAATCGATTAGATAAAAAGTGCAAATCAAAAAATTGTCAAAATCAAGATCTTAGAATTTTCAAATTTCGGTTTGACTTTACTTTGTATTTCTTTTACCTGATATTTGGCGCTTAGCGTATTTTTGGATCGCTCATGCAACGATGCGCGGAATTTTTGTTCATTCAAACGCATTAAACGCCAGAGAATCTAAATAAAATTTGAATTGGAGGGGCATCAAAAATAAATTTTACAAATATTTCAATGAAACTGATCGCCACTGCGACGGAAAAAATATAAAAGTTGAAATCGTTAATTTCTAGGAACGCGGTTAAATACGCCTGAATGTAGGAATAGACGGCTGGCACTGAGATCTGAGCAAACGTTTTAAGAAATCATTTAAAAAATGTTGTTAACTTGCCACAATAATACACCAAGTCAGCGTGAACTTCCAGTGCTTCTGGTGTTCATAGTTGTGCACTTGGACTGTGCAAAAGATGCGCTCTGCCATCAAGGCGTGTCCCAAGTGGTGGCCCATGATCAGAAAGAAGAGGCCGGCCATGTAAAACAAAGTGGGCGGCATCCACAGCAGCTGTGCCCGCATCAGCTGCACGAACAGGGGCCACACACGTGTGGCGCTGAATCCTAACATCTGGACTACTTGTGCACAAAAAATTGCCTAAAACCAATTAATCTTAAGGATAAGTCATGTGCTTTTCGAAGAATTGCCTTTAGATTGCGATGCAGAATCGAAGTGTTGAAGATGAGATGTGCGAAGAGAATGTCCACAGCGACTGTCAAAATGTGGACGCACAATTCCACAACATTAAGGCAAACGCAAGCAATTGCAATTGCGTGGCTATGGCTGGCTTCGTCAGCGGACTCCATGGTGGCGTTAAAATTTATTTGCTTTTAATTTTTGTGGTAAAATGTGAAATTGATGTTGAACAGTCAAAGTAAGGTATTGATCTTGCAGTTGACAGAACATTGCATACGAATTAATTGTTGGTTGGGAACATTCATTATGGCCAGCGCAAATAAAATTGCCAACTAGCAGCTAGCTGGACTTGTCTCAGGAATTGATTTCCTTTTTGCGTAAATGTGTATGTACTTTTGACAACTTTTTATGAAATTTGCCTGTCTTGAACAGTTTGGACTTTGGATTGATTTAGGAGTTCAAATGCAAATCTAGTGGCAGGACCGGTGTACATTAGAATCCGGAGAATTCGTGCCGTTCGTATTTTACGGCCGTATTACTTTTTTTACGATTATAGAAAGAAAAAGTTAATCTTTTCATATTATTTTTTTTATTTATTCTGGTAAAATTTTACGAAAAATCTTCTCAGCCCAATTCATCCATCTCAAAGTCGACTTCTCTGAATGATTGAATGCTAGCGATCAATATGGCCTTTTGCGAATTGAAACGTGGTGCCAGGTAATGGGAGGATCCCTCCGCCATTCCCAATTTTGGGCAGTGAATAAAGACAGTGGGAGATCGCTCGAATTTTGAATCGCAATCACATCCACACAAATGCTGCCTAGCTTTAGGGGTCCGTCAGTCAAGGTCCGACTTTTCATTGCGAAAATATATTCATATTTAGTGAGCTCAATTTGACGAAGCAGAGAAGCAAAATATTATTGCATTTTAATTTTTAATTAAATGAATTATTTTTAGAATTTAGGTTAAATTAACATTTTTTAAATTTAAAATGCTAATGAATTTGACACCTTTTTTTGTATTTGCAATGGCAACAACGCTAACAAGTTGCGCCAAAATCGGACGTTTTGAAGAAAGTCGAATGATCGGTGCACGCCTCAAATATTTGGACATAAAGGCGGAAATGGACGAACTGGCCAACGAAGAGGACATTTTCTTTGAGGCCTTTGAAGCGCTGCCGGACGAACAAAGCGATGAACAGAACGCCCAAGAGCACTTTGAAGACGCCAATCAGTCATTTGACGAAGGTGAGCAATGAAGGGGCGACATCTCTAGCTTTTTTTTCATTTTTTTTGCTTACGTTTAAGCCAAAAGCTTAGCATACTTTTTAGCCTAAAATTTAACACACGTTTAAGCCTAAAGTTTTGCCTACGTTTACCTAAAGTTTAGCCTATGTCTAAGCCTAAATCTTAGTTTTATATTTTCAATTTCAAGGCAAAGTTTGCGGCAATTTTCCTGTAAGCAAAATGCAGTCGGATGAATATTATTCGCTGCGAAGGGGCGAAACAGAGCAATTGTTGATTTCGAAAAAACTGGTCGGCAAAGGCAGTTTTGGAAAGGTTCAAATCGGATTCGCCCAAGTGGACCCAGAGATGCCAGTGCGTCAGTGTGTGGCCATCAAATTCAGCGATATATCTGACGGCACCAAAATGTTCAAGCATGCCATGGCTGTGATCAAGGAGATTCAAAAACTGCCCAAACAGCACAGACGCCACATTGTCGAGACGTTCGACTTGTAAGGGCCTTTTTTGATTATGCAATACCCGTCCAAATTTGACAATTTTTGGCATAATTCAATTTATTGCTCTGAACTTGAATCTGAATGATTGTATTAGTCGTAACTTATTGCTTTTAGCGATTGACTTACATATCCTATAGACCTAAATCGCTATAATCTAGTCAATTTCTCAAATCTCCAAGGAATTCATTTCATTAAATCAATCAATCAGCCAAATCAAGATATCAAATAATTATTTGCCATTTTAGTGGTTATGTTGTGGAAAAGAATGACACTCATGACACACCACAACATGCCATGATTGTGATGGAGCAGGGCACCGAAAGTTTGTTTGACCGACTCTACCGAGAGCACAAGAACTTTGCCAACGAGAATGAACTCAAGCAGGCTGTCCGACAAATTGTGGAGCCAATCATCGAAATCCATCAAGGTGAGGAAAATTAGAAAAAATCGATTTTTCCATAACCTAGTACGTAAATTTGGAATTTTTTGCACATTTTCATTTGCAGTTGCCATGCATTTGGACGTGAAGCCCCAGAACTACATGTTTGTGCGCGACGAGGACGGCACCGAATTGTTGAAATTGATCGACTTTGACGGTGCAGAGCTGATCCCCAAATTCGGACCGTGGTATTGGCGTCGCAAACTGGCGTCTGGGGAACGCGCCAACTTTCGCCGAAGGCAAACAATTAACCTTGGCACAGTCACGTATTGCGCTCCGGAGAGGGATCTGGGCCATGTTTTGGTCCATTTTTAAATGATTAAATTAATGCAATAATTTCAAATCAAATAAAATTAAATTTAAAAATAATCCACTAAAATTTATTCGCCGTTTAGCAATCTTCAAAGTCCGACATTTGGGCGATCGGTATAATGATCTATCAAATTGTGCTGGTGCAAAGCTCTAACACACGCCATTATAAACAGAAGGGCGGCCAAAAACTCATTGTTGGAAGTTGAATTTTTTATTTCAAAAAATAGATTTTTGTAGGACAAAGTGTGGATGGAACTGTGTTCAATTGGAGCACTTTACCACGGCTATGATTACGGGGATTTCAATCAAGTGGAAAAAATTGACTTTGAAGCGCCTAAATGGACCAATGTGTACGACAGTGCCATTTTGAACATTCTGCGTCTTTGGACCAGCTATCCAGCCATTGCTGCACTTGCAACGGTGGGCGTAAAATTACTTTAAGCAGATGACCTGACCAATCTGGATAAAGTTATGACATGTCAAGTATTCCTCAGCATTGAAGGGAATTGGCTAAACACTAGGCTTAGACGAAAGCTAGGCTTACCTAGGTACTAAGATTAAACTAAACTTTAAGCTAAGGTTTAAGCTAAGCTTAACTTGCCTGTCAAAAAGAATGTTTTGCTGGGCTGTTGAAATGGAATTTAGCGGTTTTTTTGACAAACGCCCATTTGGCAGTCATTTGATTGCGACTTTTTGAATTTTGGCTTTTTAAGAATGCCATGACAATGGATTGGACCAAACGGATGACTGGACAGGGCATACTGGTGTTCTTGGAGGGAGGATGCTATCCAGCGGAATTCGATTTGCAAGATGGGAATGAGATCAAGATATTCAACGCCATCTCTTTCACACAATTGGAGGCCATTTTTGAGCAAAAGGCAAAAGTGCTCAAAGACTCGAAGAAGTGGAAACGTATGGCAAAAATGGTGGCGGATGCGAAGAAAGCACGCCAAAAAATGGTGGAGCAAATCAAGGCGGCAACTCAACAAGTGTGCGATGTGGGAAAGGTGGCAAAAAAGTGAACAGTGGAATTAGGAGAATCTTTTCAGATTGTAAGCACAAATTCTTTTAAATGTGAAAACGTGAAAATGAATGTTGAAATCTGAACCAAGTTGGTACATATTTTTATGCTGCAGTGTCCTATTCGCTTTTTTAATTGTCCATATCTTGGCCATTTCTTACTTTCAGAAGCTGCGCGGTTGTTCTGCTTCTGGCCAAAATCGAATGCTCTTTCCAGCTGTCTCAAATTTGGGATTTTGAAAATCCTTATGGATTTCATAAATCCAATGGATTATAATATAGTTTATAGTGTATGGATTTAGTAAATCTGAATATTTTTCGAATCTCTGACTCAGAGCCCATTCGAAAGAGCATTTTTCTGGTCCGGTTCATGACCCATTAGCTAACGGCAAAAGAATTTTATTTTTGATAAAACCTTGTGATCGGACTAGATAATTTGGAATTAGGATCTGAAATCGATTCGCCGATCCATTTAATGTGAACAAAATGCGAAACGCGAAAAAACGAAAGAAGGCAACTCAATCAATTTCCAGAGCAACAGATCTTATCGCTCAATTTTCTGAATTGTTTCTTGAGACCCTTCAAATTTCGATCTTTGAATGCAGCCAATTTTTCCATCGTACTTTTTTGGTTTTTTGCCTTTTCCTCTGTCACTTTCTCGGACTTTTCCTCATCATGTTTCGCCAATTTTTTAATTGGCCTTTTTTGATTTTGCGCCATTTCTTCTTCCAATTTCTGGGATTTTTCATCTTGTTTTTCTCGCAAAATTTCATCCATAATTTTTTGCGCAAAATCGGCATTCAGCAACAAATTTGCATTTTGTGCCGAAATATTTTCCTTAACAAAGACCTATTTTTAAAACTGTAATTTATTTACAATTTTCGAGAAAAATTCCACAATTTGGTGGGCACTCGGTCGCTGCTCTGGTCGCACGTTTAGTGTTGTCGGAAATTTAATTCGAATGCAAATTAAAAAGCTATTAAATTTAGACTTTTACCATCATGATGGGGAATATTTGCGGAAATTTTTCGCGCACTTCCATTTTTATAGTCAATACCTCGGCGCTGTAATTTGAAGTGAATGCGTCGACAACATGTTGGAATTTCCAGCCTAAGCATTATTTTAATTATTTTCAAATTTTAAAAATATTTTCAAATTTAATTTTTGTTTACACAATGCCCACCATATTTCTGCATGAATGGCACTTTGGTAAGGATTTTGCAGGCCACAATGCCGAACGACCAAATGTCCGCTTTGAAGGTGATTTGCATCGACTTATTTTTTTGAAAGACACTCGCCCGACAAATTTCGCGCTGTTCTGGTGAGGCAAATCGTTTGCCGCGTGGCATGAAATCCCGATCGGCAGCCGACTTGCAAATGAAGTTCCTGAAATTGATTTTTAAATAAATTTTGATAAAATTTCCAATTTTTATCTGATTGATTGGCTTTACCTGAATTTCTGCGCATTCAAAACAACGCCGTTTTGACTGGCCAAACTGGTCTGTAAATCGATCAATTTCAGCGCTCCGCCCACGAACAACCAGTTGGATGGTTTCAGTGCAAAATGAATGGCAACTGAGAAACACAAAATTATTAAAAAAATCGAATTTCAAATATTTCCTAAAATTCTATTTTTAATATCACATTTGTGCAGTTCGTCCAGTGCGTGAGCCATTTTCACGAAAATCTTTGCTAGATCGGACTGCACACTGCGGTAGACGTGAATCGCATTGTTTTGGGCATCAAGTGCACGCCATTCCTCCTTTTTGTCGTTCAACTCTTTTTTCAAGTCCTTTTGGCCGATCTCAAGCACAACAAAAATTGCGTTGGACAAACGGCGACTAAAATTTAAATTAAAATTTAATTAAAATTTAAAAACTATTAAAATATAAAATTCAAAATCCAAATTCAGACCCATCAATGAGTTGGATGGCTCCTCCATTGTTTTGTGCTTTGGCAATTTCCAGCATTTCCAATTCATGTGTCAGCATCTCCAACGGTTTTCGCTCTTGCAGCTGCGTATGGAATTCAATCGTTTTAACCGCGACACAATCCAATTCAGAGTGTCCAGGAAACACAATTGGACTTGCATGATAAACCTAAACTTTGCAACGCGCTGAACTTATAATTTTTGGGAAAAAAATTTGTTATTGTTTAGCCTTCTTTTGTAACAGCCAAATCAATTTGTCCATTCGTGTTTGTTGTAAATGCACTCTCTACCTCGATCGAATTTGACTGGTCTAAAATTAATTTAAAATAAGTTGGAATTTTTAAAATATAAAATGCTCTTATTAACCAATTTCCTGCACACAAAGAATTGAATGAAGCAAGCAGTTGGTGGCAAAAATGATGAAAATCATTGCAAATGAATGTGCCTTGAATGGCATGTTTCGTTTAAATTCTGCACATAAACCAATTTTTCAAATATAAAAATTTCGTTTTTAATTGCCCAAATTTTTGGAAAATAAAATTTTGCCCAATTTGTTCAATTTTTATTGGGGCCACTAAACGAATAAGTAAAAACAGATAGAATGGGCGTATATGTTATTGGCTTTTCATAAAGGCAAGAGCCAGCACTAACAAATGCCGTTGGGCAACGGAGAGTGGGTGGATTGCACCGCCGAAAATTGTTATTGTTCATCCGGCTTTGTCCGCTCTTTGTGCGCAAAAAGGCATTTTATTGAACTCGGCGTGAGAGGTGAAGAAGCGCATCACAGGAAGACCAATCTAAGCATTTGCAAAAACATCCGCAAACGAGCATTCACCAATGCAGCAAAAGCAAGCAGCAACGTAAGCATTGATTATTGACAATGCTTTCCATTACTGGCAATGAATGAATAATGCCCCACCAACTCACCAATCACTAAAGCGCAAAATAGGTGATGGCTTAAAAAGTGCAAACTGCAAATTGTCTCCTTTTCCTCATCCTCTCCTACTCCTCATTCAATCATCAGATATCAACAGTCCTTTTAAAACTTAAAATGGTGATACTTTTTGTGAACAAACAAACTAAGACGAAAGTTCGATCTATTTCGTTTTTGGCTAAACTCAGTATTTTTAAACATTTTCACAATGGTGTTTTGCAAGGTTGTAATCAAAAATAGTGATTTTTCAATTTGAATCTCAATACCAAATACCTAAGCATTTTCGACAATAGAGTTTGTATTTCCATTTTTATACCAGAACAGAAATGACCATAAATATAGAATAGAATCCATCCAAATTCCATCGCTCTTATGTGCCCTTTTTGACCGAAATTGAATGTAGCAAAAGCGAAATCCACCAGTTTCAGTGTCCACTCAATCTTCAAACAATGGGTACGGCCAATTTCAGAATTTCCATCGTATCCTGTTTGAGCGATTTGTAGGCTCGGTAGATGATCGAGTAGAACCAGGCGTTCAGCGACAGCGTCAAAACACTGATCAAGAAGGCGGCGCTCAGAAACGAGTGTAGCTCTGCAAAATGAGTTTTTCGAAATTATAATCCGATCGGTCGAGTTGTAGGTAATAATTAGGGTACCCTTGTCTGTGATTTTCCACTCGGGGTGCTCTTCGCGTGCCTGCTCCACCATCCACTGTGGAAATGTGACCATGGCATAGAAGACGACCAAAGTAACTAGTCCCGTCACGAATAGGCCTATTCCCTGAAAAAACATTTCTCAGTGCCTAGAGTCACAAATTTAAACTGTTCGCGCACCTCAAAGATCAGGTAGGGCATGTACAGTTTGTGGTTGCGCTTGTCTTGTGCCACAATGATGCTGGCGTAGAGCACTGCGCCCAGGAAGTGGTAGAGCGCGATGGCCGGCCGAAAGTTGCCCGGCAAAAAGCAGCCGAACGCAACGATCAAATTCAGCAGCACTCCGAACATGGCAATCAGGCGGGCGCCCTGTGGAATAACCAAAAATCTCTTTGGAGAAGAGATGCCAAATTAATGGACTAGATGATATTCCAATCGTCCAGTCTGTCGAGAGTCTCGAATGAAAATGTTTAAAAGCGCAAAAAGCAATTTTTTGGTTTCCAGATTTCAAGTCGAGACTCTCGAAAACATTTCGATTTGTGCAGCGAACTCACCGTTTCCACGCGGGTGCTGAACGGTCCACAACAGCATGTGAGGCTCTTGGTCTCTTCCATGTTGCAAGAGCGAAGTAATATTTCTTTAATCTGTAAAATTGAAAAAATCGTAAAATGAGAAGCAAGCGCTGCTCATTTTTGGGGGGAATTCTGCATTCATCTCATTGGGATGGATTGATTTGGGCGAGGCAGGCTCCATTACAAATTATTTTGTACAATTACACTGTTTGCGCGGCGCATTGATGGAATGGCGCGCGCGAGAAAAATGAATGAAGGAATGAACAACAAACGAACAAACGCTGCTTGGGTGAATGTGAATGCAGGATTGGGTATTAGGTATTTGGGTTGTAAGCGCGGTGGTTGTTCGCGCGCCACAAACAGCCAACAGAACGTGGAATGTGGAGAGGTTGGTTGGTGAATGGTGGACGGATAGGTGTGCGCCGTGCGCTGCTCTGGATATGGGTGAGAGGAACGAATGGTGAATGCAAATAAATGTTTTCGTGAATTTGGTTGACATGTGAGGTGAGCTTAACAATCAATGGATTCTCACGCATTTTTTGTGACGCGAGCGAACAATGCAAAGTTCAGTATCAGGATTTTAGGATCTGCGAATCTGGCACTGGTTTTTGCCGTATCCGCACTTTTTCAAAACTGATGATAAAGTCTAAACCTATTGGAGGCCGATCTCCATCTACTCGAACAGGCCGTCGATGTGTCCGCGTAACCGCCTGGATGGCCGTCTCCGATGGCTGGTGCAGCGCGCGATCACGCTTCCAAGGGACTAAAGGGATGATGCAGCGTAAAAAATTAGACCAAGTTTTTGTTTTTGGCCCTACAATTTTTTTTAAATTTTCGACTGGAATCATTCGATTCTCGATTGCCTTGCTAAACCTTGCGCTCCACTTTCGGCTGTAGGACTCCTGCTGGTCTACTGGTGCCGAGCTGTTTGTCGCCACTGTGCTTCTTATCCGCCTGTTTCGGCACCTTACTGGCCGAAGAGCACTTGCCCGTGTGGCCACTGGCGGCCGCCGTCGCATTGCTCTTACTCGGCAGGGAGCCGTTCGAAACTTTAAAATTGTTTGCATTTTCCAAAAAATTAAACTAAAATTAAAAATCTCAGCATTTCAGCTTTTCTTCTATTTATTGGTTCGTGGTGGTTACTGGTCATTCGGTATTCGATTAAGCGTTTGGTTGGCCGAACCGGCCAATTTTCAATCTCATAGCTTTCTTCTTCCCCAACCAAACATGGCCCAACGGAAAATTTTTTCCTAGTTCATCCAGGACACGACTGTGGACTGTCGCCATTTTTGATAGACGCAAGTGCACACTCCATACCTTGACAACCGCAGAAGAGAGGGCCCAATAATCGTCGATACTGCTGCTCCAGCGGCCATTGGCCCATTTGGAGGTGCTGTGGTCCCCTGTGCTGATGCTCCTCCAGCAGCTTCACCGCTGACTTCCACGCCGAGTTGAGCAGAGTGGGGGCTTCAAAGTGCAAATGAACAAATTTTTTGGACGAAAGAGTGCCAATGGCACATTAGGCCGAATTGTACAATTTTCTGGTCCATTGAACCATTTATTGGTTGGAAGAGTGCCGACGCAATTTTGTGCCGACTTTAGGCTTCACAAAAATTAAAAAAGCCATTTGAAGCATAATGGTCAGTGGTCCAGATACAGCCCATAACTTTGCCAATCTTATTCACTATTCGGAAACTTATAATTAATTCGTCATTTGATTTGGTACACTCTTTTTTGACTTTCCAATGACCATTTTTTGCTTAGAAAAGTTGTGGCACCCAGGAAAATTGAATTTTGCAGTATTTTTGTGAATAAACCTTCCGAGTTGTGTTTGTTGCAGCCAGTGCCATTTGTGTGTGGGCTGGAGCCGGGCTTTGGTTGCTCCGCGCCAAGCTGCTGCTAAATGGCTGCGGTGAGCGCAGCAGCTGCTACAGGCCTTCTTCCCCGCGTATTGAGTGAGGCACCCTCGTCCTGCAATTTTTGCATCACGAATCACGAACTCCTTCAAAATTTCGGTGCAAGCTGCCTCGCCAGATAGTGTCTGCCGCCTTTGAAGATAAAAGTGAATTTTAAAAAATTTTAATACCAAAAAAACCATTGTCTGAAATTGCCATTTGGTGTCGGCTGATCATTTGGGGCTTGATTCTGAGCAACGAGACTGCAGAAGAGCCCATTCACTGCTTGCTTAAAAATGATTGTGTTGGAAAAATATGTAAATGGGATGAAACCAAAATGCATCTTCTCAACGAGTGAAAGATCAAGCATTGTTTTATTTTAAAATAAACACTGTGAAAAGGCACTTGGAATGTAAATTTGTGTGGCCAAAAGATTCAAACTTCGAATGATCAGAAAAAACAAATCAAATTGCTGTCCAAAATCCAGCAATCATCCTCGGTGTCGTCCAATTCATTGACACGACTCAAAGTGTAAATGTAGTCACTATCAACAAAGGTTCCGCGCAATTCGAGCTTTTCCCCGGTCAATTTGTTGCACAGAGTGAATTCATCGAACTTGTCGTACAACCCCAAATTTATAACAAATCGACTCTTGCTTGTTGCGCGGGCGAATTCCTTAAATAAAAAATGAAATATTCTGAAGACCAAAGGAAGTATTACAAAATTAAAGGACCTTTTTGAGTTCCTCTATCAAGAGAGCTAGTCCATCATCAAGCCATTTCGTCCAAAGGTACTTACTAATCGATTGACTATTGTTGTTGTTGGAGGTGAGCCAACGAATCAATTTCGGTACATTGACTCGACTTAGTTTTCCACAAAATTCCAGTTTGTTGTATTTGCTCAGCGCCCCATATATCGGTTCCGAATCGAATTGATCATCCCAAAGTCGAATCGAATCAATCCAGTCGCTTTGTGTGTTCATGAAGTGGGGCAGCACATTGATAGGAATGTTAGATGAGCACGAGTTCAATTGAATTGGCTTGATCAGCAGCGCGATTAAGCGCAAAAAGTAGAACAAATGGGCATTCCCGGGTTGGCGCCCCGATATCCAACATGTCACTTTTGGAGGCTAGAAAGTGTCAAAGGTTAAACATAGTTCGGACATTCATTTAAACACATACACCACTTTTATTTCGGATCAGAACGCGAAATTGATTGGTCTTCAACTCGAAAATGGTCTTGCCACCGTGATCACGCCTTTGATTGGTCTGTAGACAATGACAATGAATTGTTTTGAACTCAACAGACCCACCACCACAATTGGTTCGCTCCCGATGTTATTATCCACTAGACCAATCGCAATCTTGATATTTTCCTCGGCGTTCAGCAATGCTTTGAGGTAAGCGATCGCATCTCGATAAATCAACTGGATATTTAATATTTAATTTCTTACAATTTTTAAAACCAAAGTTAAACCTTTTTGTTGAATCGAGGCTCCAAATAGACGTACATGTTGCGCGCAGTGAGCAGAATTCGCTCTGACGTGTTCACAATTGGAATGTCTTTGCACAATCCATGGACCAATTCATTGCACAATCGTCGATTAGGAGCCATTTTGAGCGCTTGAAAAGCCAATAAAACTGAAAAATCTAAAATCTAAAAGCTTTTTGATTTTGATATTGAATGCAATGTGAAAACAAAAACAACAATACAATCATAGATATAAATCCGGTCCCTACACATTATTCATTTTAACTTTACAGGGAATTGAAAATATACATTTATTTGCGTTGCAAACATTTTGCCAAAATTCTTTTACATTTAACGATCTGACTCCTTACTCTCTCTTTTGGTTATAGTTCTCTGTTACCTTCTATTATTCATCAATTCATCATCATTCATCAGTTCATCACTATTAGGCACCAGGGTTGCAGCCCGACCCGCCCGAAACCCGAAAATGCCCCGAAACCGGATATTTTTCCGCCCCGTAGCCCGAAACCCGACTCGAGAAATTTTGGCTGACCCGACCCGAAACCCGACCCGAGAAATTTTGCCGGGGCAGCCCGTTTATAATTGGCGTTTGGTGTTATGTCACTTACTTACATATTTTATTTTCACCCGGCTGTAGATGCTAGACACGTAGTATCAACCCACTCACGACGTCTCGATTTCCACTATTCCACTTGCTTCAGACCGAACCTATAGATAAGACATAAGAGTTCTGATCTTCTGATTTCTGAGAGGAGACTAATATCGTAATATCCTCGCAATACAAATTAATTATGTGTCTATTTTTTCGGGTGAACTAAAAATCGAAACTCATTTTATAAATTTTTTGATTTTTTATGCTTCCTCAAAAAGTCAAAAACTGATTTTACAAAATAACCAACAAAAATATTTTGAGGAAAGCAAAAACAGAGTGCTCAGATTTTAGTTGGCCGGATGTTTTGCTTAAAAAGAGGCAAGATTGGTGAATTTGGGAAATATGGGCGGAAATGTTTTTCTTTTTCCATTTCCGCGCAAAGCTTTGTGAAAATTCCATTTATTGGTCTTTTTCGAATGCAATTCTCATTCCAATTATTTTTATTTTTACAAAAATGATTTTATTTGTTGCTCTCGCTTTTCAAGGTTAACAAATTAAAAATAAGCATTTCAATAAAATACATTTTTAAATTGTTTTAGGACTTTTTTTCCTTTGCTGTTTTGGGCAAGCGAGGCCGAACCAAGTGGGCTGGGATCAAATTGGAGCGCTCACCCAATGCCATGAGCAGTTTTTGCGCACTGGACCATTGAAACCGGATGGTAAAGAATTTAATTTAGAAAAATTCAAATCGAAATTCTACAAACCAATTCTACATTTAAATAAAAATTCACTGTGCAAAATTCCATTTTAGGCTCTCGCGGTTATTACAGTGTGGATCCCTACTACGAGATTGAGACCTCCATCAAGCACTGTCTGAGAGAGAACAAGGTGAATAAAGTTTTTAATCAAAACATTAAACAATTTCCTGTTTAAAGGAAAGTTTCAAACTGCACGAGCACCTGTTTCGTGCATCTGGCTTTAGCGCCTGGTTGAAGGAGAAGAAGTCTTGGTTGAACGAGCAATTCCGTTTTTGCAAGCGCAAGCAAAAAACTGACGAGAAAAAGCGAAACGAGTGCAAAGGTAAATAAATAAAAAACAATTAGGTATATATTTAAAAGTTAAATAAAACGATCATTTTTTTCATTTTTAATATTATTTATTATTGTTTGCAGAGGACTGGCGCAAAAAGTTGACCTCAATTGGACTGGCACTCAAGTCGATGCTCTACCAGATTGGGGAGCACCTCATTGGGCGACTCATTGACATTGTTTGAATTTCAGAAATTTAATTTCACCTATTTTATAGAATTGAATTTGTTCAGAATTTGGAGGCAGGATTGACACGACGTCTGAACATGGAGCGGTACAAGTACATGCTGAACCACTTTGCCTTCTCCGTCACCAACATTGACTACATGTTGCGCAGTAAAACATTCAAATTTCACCCAATTTGGCCAGCCAAATGCATTGTTTGAACGCGCACCGAGTTCGAGCAGTATAATAAATAAATGAACAGAACTAGTGGGCATCAAATTCTTACAACAGTGCTACATTTGGTCGCAACAGAGTTCAGGCAGTACATTTTATAAGATTAGAATTCATTGCTTTAAAGAAGTATTCCCATTTGCACATTAAATTGCTCGAACTCTTGACTCTTTACCAATCCAGAAAATCAAAATCTAGAGCTGGTGGATGACATCAAATTCTTACAATTACAAAAACATTTTGGAGCCACATATGTAGTTAAGGCAGTACATTATAAAATTATTGATTTCATGGATATAAAGCTATTCTCATATTGAACTGCTCGAACTCGTGGCCAAGTCCAAACTGAATATTAGACTTTAACCACCAAATTCAAGCAGTACTTTATTCAAAATTGGATTATTTGTTTATTGATTTTAAGTGCGCGGCTCTTTCGCCCAAATCCCCGATTTGTTCGATTATACCGGCTTCAATGCAATCTGCGAAAAAATCCAACAACAACTGTACGCGATCGAGATGATGGGACAATTTCCAGAGAACTTGAAAGTATTCTGGTGGAAAAGTGAAAACTGTAAGAAATGAGAAATTTCATGAGCACTTGAAATAATTATTTTTGATCTTTTTATTTTCAGCTGCACCCAAAGTTCGGCGTATTTTGTGGATTGTACGTCACGCGGAGCGCCTGGACAATGTCGATGCTGGGTACAAGCGGAGAACAGACGAAAATGGGCAGCCAATTGAGCACAAAGTTGCACCGGAATTCAATGGGAGAGGCCAGCTCTATGACTTGGAACGCCCATTCTTCTGGGACAACTGTCCCCTGTCGCCGCGCGGAAAATTGGACCAGGCTCCCCATCTGGAACCAGTGTGAGTGAATATTCGATTTTTAAGACTTTATAAATTTTCTTAAAAAAAGTAAAAAAATTAAACATCGAATTTTTGATTCAATCCATTTATTTCCAGTTTCGCCAAAATTCCAGTCTCGCACGTGTTTGCGTCGCCAATGCAGCGCACAGTGGACACGGCGCGCATTCTGCTCGGCAACAGCCATGGCCAGGGCCAAACAGAGGAAGGTGAAGCGTACGAACAGTTGCAAATCAAATTGGAGGCTGGCGTTTTGGAGGTCAAAAAAGCGAAGAATATTTTTTAATCTTCTTTCTAAATTTTTAGCGCCTTGACTGTTGCATGGCAGAGCCATCGTTCAGCGGTTGTGAAGAATTGCAAAAAATCTATGGCAGACTGGATTGTGGCTATCAGTCACTGTTCGTCAGGAACACCGAAGAAGCCGCAGAACGAGAAGAAGGCGAATTCTTCTTACTGGACTCGGAAAGGGTAAACGATAAATGCTATCATTTTAGTCATGTTTTACTACGTTTCATCAAATTCAATTAGTACAATCTCAATATTTAGAACTTTGATGTACAGCTTGAACTCATAGATCAAGCTCAGGCTATACGAAATACAAAGTTGAAAGTCACTTTTTTGAAATTTTATTTTGATCAAACACTATTTCCATCTAGTTCAAGCAGTATAAGCTATTAGAATTTTAAAAAATTCTCGTCTAGTTCAAGCAATATAAGCTAGAATTAAAAACAGTTCCTACTTGAACTTCAAACAGTACAAGCTCAATAAATGTTGCAGGAGGGCGCCACAAGTGACGAAGATGACTGTGTGCCACGCGTGAAACGCACACTGGAGCACATTGTGTTGAATTTCGACAAGGCCAACGGCTACAAAGGGGCACTCAGCAAACGCGGCACTGTGAACGCTGGCTGGATTGCGCCGGGAGAAGAGCAAGCAGGCATTGCCATTCGCATTAGTATAGGAAATCAGTTAATTTGAGAACTAACTAGGTAATATAGGAAATTCTCAATCTGGACAAAGTTATGACGTGTCAAACTTTTAGGCAAAACCGTAAGGGCTATCTTGAACACCGGTGCTCTCTTCCCGAACCCGTACACATATTGATCCATCAAAACGGGATCGGAAAGGGAGCACCGCTAGTTCTCAAATTAACTAATTTCCTATATTAACTGTACATACATCAATATGCTTCTCATTTAGTGCACATTGTGATTGTGTCGCATGGCGCACCAATTGGTGCCTCGCATCAACTGATGGGCGGACAATGGGGAAACATTGCGCAGGTAAACCTTCAACTTGGCGAGAATAAATAGATTTGAGTTTCTGCACAGGCGTCGATCAGCAAATTTGTCGAGTTCGAGGAGCCAATTGAGCCGAAAGGACAAACCTATTTGGACGGCAAGAAATCAGTGCTGGACAATTTCCGGCTCATCTACACCAGCGAGACGCGCCATTTCGGCGAACAGCGCAAAGATCTGGTCTTCCCCTACTGAGCTGTGCACAAATGAATCGGACAACTGTGTTTTGCATTGATTTATACTTTTGGCACTGTCATCAAGTATTAAATTTCCTTTTTGGTGTATTTTTGAAAAATGTGAAACTATCTACTGGGCAATCGTAATTTGTATTAAATGCAATCTTTGATGGCATATTCAATGCCTAAATCGGCATTCTCTGCATATTCATCTTTTTTACCTTCTTTTCATTCTTCATTGAGTCAATCGATTTCTCTGGGTGTTCTGCAATGATTGCTCGTTTGCCGATCTTGCCATTCGAACTTCGAAGAAGAATAATGTTGGTTCGTAAGTTTCGCCTCAAATTGATTTAAACAAAAAATTAGTAAAATTGTAACAAACAATAGCCAATTTAATTTCGGACAAGGTGAATTCCTTACCAAAAATGGTAAATAAAGATTACCAAATTTTTGCTACACATCTCATAACTTTTTTCACTTTGTTCAGAATGGTCAGATAGACTTATTTTGGAAGCATGCGATTCAACTCGTCGAGACGCTTCGAATGCCTAAGTTTGGCAATTGGCATATTTGGTAGGTACTTTTGAGTTTAAGAAATTATTGGTAGCTTTTTCTGCTACTTTTGGTAGGGAGTAAAAAATTGATAGCTTTTTTACTATTTTTGGTAACGAATTAATCCATTTGCATTTAATTTTGCCAAAATGGAATCGATCCAAAGTGCAAATGCGCCATCAACCATCATCATTCATCAATCATCATCGATTCTAATCTCTGCCCCTATTTCCCTACATCGTACATCCACCATTTGTATTACCTACTTACATTTTCTTATTTGATGCGTAAAATCGTAAGAATTCTTTTTTTTTTATTTTACTCGCTTTAGCACCCATTATCGGTTATATCGAAAAAATTTGATTATATTTCCGATTATAAAAATCGTATTTGATCATTATCAGTTATCACAATTACTGCAAATAAATTTATTCAGCACATAAAAGCCCACACTTTTGCGCCGAATTCATTATTTCGCCTTCACAAAAATGCTCAATCGTTTCACTTTTTTTGGTCGGCCTCTTCTTTGCAAAAGGTAATGTTTTCAAACAAATAATAAATACATTAATTTCCCCTATTTTTTCAGGAATTTTTGCTGAATCACCAATTCAACTTGGCTGGTCTCAAGTGGCTGCTTTGGCCCAATGTCACGAAGATTTTGTGCGCACTGGGCCTGTCAAGCCAGAATGCAAGTTTTAAATCATTAATTTGTTAATTGTTTTTAATGTTTCTTCATTTCAGTCTCGCAAGGATATTTTAGCGTTGAGCCCTATCTCGCCATCGAAAAATTTATTCCAGATTGTTTGGAGGAGAAAAAGGTAATTAATAATTAGATTATTACATTAAATTTATATTTAATATTGTGTTCAAAATAGGAAAGCTATGATTTTCACGTGCAAATTCTGCAAGAAAGTGGCTTCATCAATTGGCTAACGGAGAAGAAGCGCAATTTTGGTCTGGAATTGGCTTTGGCGCGCAATTCGCACGATGGTGAGAAAAAGGCGGCAGTAAAATAAAATTTATTTGTATCCAAATTTAGGTTATTTATTAAGACGTTGGCGCAAGAAATTGATTGCCATCGGAATGGCACTCAAAAGCACATTTTATCGCATTTTGGAACACTTACTGGGGCAATTGCTGGAATTTGTGGAAAATTCGCAACGGAAAGAAGACGACAACAAGTGTCTTTTTTGTTTGCCCTTCAAAGTGAGTGTAACTCATAAAATTATTAATTTATTAATTGTGCTTCTCATGCAGAAAAGCTCCATTTTGGATGGCATGAATGTGGAGCGCTATGCGCAGATGCGCAAACAGTTGACCGACCAAATTGCCAACATTGGTCTACTGCTGCGCGTGAAAGGACGCGAACTGATTGGACCGACTGAACTGGCGGAGATTGAGCAAAGAATTCAAATGGAACTGGCCACCATTCGGCTTCAAGAAAAGCCATTTCCAAAAACACTGCGGAACAGCCATTGGTGGCAGTGGACTGATGGTGAGATGCAATTCTGAGATATGTCTGGGATTCTAATTTCTAAGATGCTTTTGATGCTTTTCTTTCTCCTCAGATTTTATTTTTAATTTTAGAAAAAAGTTTTTTGATGAAAAAGTATCTTCCTAGTGAAAAGGGCAACTAGTTAACTTTATTAAATTTTGGATTATCAAATTTATTGTATTGAGCCCGATTTAAAAGTGTAAGCATAGTTTTTTGAGAGATTGGGGTTAAACTTTGGTTTTGAAACTAAATTTTAAAGTTAATTTCAAGCCAAATTTCAATTTTGGAATTGCACATTTTGCTAAGTAAAAGCCTTCGATTTGAATATTTTGCCAATTCAATGCAAATTTCAGTGGCACCGCGAGTGAAGCGTGTGATCTGGCTGGTGCGGCATGCGGAACGTCTGGACAACGTGGACAAGACGTACAAGCGGCGCAAAGATGAAAATGGAGAACTGATTGAGCACAGTGTGCCCGCGAATTCGGTGCACAATTCGCGTGGCCAACTATACGCGCCGGAGCGCACATTCTTCTGGGACAACTCTCCGCTGTCGCCACGCGGAAAATTAGGCCAGGCGGCGAGTCTGAACGAAAAGTGAGTGAAATTTAATTTTTTAAATACTCTTTCGGATGCGCTATAAATCCGGGATTCGAAATTCTGAAAGTGGGAAATAGCCGAGATTTATTTTTTGATTAATTTTAGCTTCGCAGCAAATGTGCCCATTTCGCATTTGTTTGCTTCGCCTTTGGACCGAACAGTGGAAACAGCGCGAATACTGCTAGGCAACACTAATCCCCGTTTGAACATTAAATTGGAGGCAGGACTGATTGAGGTTTGGACTTTGGATTTGGACTATTTTTGAATTGTATAAAATTAAAATTTCCGTAATTTTTATCATTCAATTTTAGCGCCTCGATTTGTGCATTTCTCCGCCTTCGTATCTCTCCTGTGAGGAATTGCGTCAATTTTATGAACGAATTGATTGCGGCTATCAATCGCTATTCCGCAAAAAAGGCGATCCCCTCTTGGTCGAGGAAAATGCACGATTCGAAGAATTGGACTCAGATGGGGTAAAATTTGATTAATCTAATTTTGAATGAATTAAAATTTGACATTAAAATCAATTCAAGGAGTGCCATTCCTTTGACGAGGATGACATGGTGCCACGCGTTAAGCGAGCACTGGAAAACATTTTGGCCGGAGTTGGGGGCAATCTGACGGCGGCCAAGCCTCGCATAATTGACAGAGATTGGATTGCACTAGGCGAAGAAGACGCAGGTATTTTAAATAATTTTTATTATAAAATGTTTGTCCATTCAGTTCATATTGTGCTCGTCTCGCATGCGGCAACAATAGGCGCGGCTCATCAAGTAATGGCTGGACAAGCAGCAGACGTGGTGGAAGTCAAAATAATTATAAGATTTCAATTTATTCCCATTCCCATTCATTTCGTGTCGACATTTTTGTCCTGATCACATATTTTGATCGAATTGATCTACGCTTGCTGCTGATAATTGATTTTGGAACACTGAATTAAGCTTAATCTCTAAAAATTGTGATCTAAACCAATAACTTAGCTTCCTGATTGAATTTAGAGCTGAAATTAAATTTGAGTTTCTGCACAGGCGTCGATCAGCAAATTTGTGGAGTTCGAGGAGCCAATTGAGCCGAAAAGGCAAACCTATTTGGACGGCAAGAAATCAGTGCTGGACAATTTCCGGCTCATCTACACCAGCGAGACGCGCCATTTCGGCGAACAGCGCAAAGATCTGGTCTTCCCCTACTGAGCTGTGCACAAATGAATCGGAAAACTGTTGAAATTTCACTTACAAATTTGCTCTCTTTTGATTGGACTCATAAAGTGGTGGAAAAACGATTGGACTCATAAACCGCTGATGGGACTCTTAAAATGCCATTGGATCTTAAACCACGAAGACATAGGCTAAGCTTAAGCTAACTTGCCTAGTCTTGAATAAGGGACTAAAACAGTCCCAGAAAATAGACTTCTAATTGCTTCCATTTTAAATATTTTTATATTTCGCAATTCAAATATGATGCTTGTTCCCATTTAGTCCTCCCTAGCTTGAGCCGGATTGCGCCAAAACTGTCCTTCTTTGGATGATCAATTTACTAACAATTAGACAATTACTCAACTAAAAACACGATTATATGCTCGACATTTCGCAATATTGCCCTTTTAGGCGACACTTTCATTCGTTTGTAAAATTTTCCAAGTTCGCTTTCTCTCGTACTTCATCTCCTGCCAGACATTCAGCATCCACTGGTGGACACAATTGAGACAGTGGGAGTGCCGCTGCCGGTCAGCACCATTCCGATGGAGCTGTCGGAGGAGCCGGCCGCCAGACTGAAGTAGCTGGCCGTCGTGTAGGTGGTGCCGCTGACCACACTGGCGTTCCAAATGCTCGAGATGGTGGTCTACAAAATGAGGAGAAAAATTCTAATAATGTAGAAAATTTAATTTTTTGGTTCCAGTCATTTGATCGATTTTGATCAGAATCCATTGGTAGTGATCAAAAGTGATCGTTTTGTCCAGAGTGGTTATTGGTTAACATATGGAGAGCCTTATAAGACATTTCGATCCGAACAAAGTTCAAATTCACTACTTAATTTGGATGCCCATGTTTGGACGGAAATCATATCTTCCTGACAAATTTGCACTCACCCCGGACGGCAGTGTGATCGTGAACTTGATGGTGCACACACTGGAGGAGCCGGAGTTCTTGAACGTGATGGCCACTTGGCTGCCGCCGCTCCACGAGTTGGTGGTCGACACCGAAGCGGTCACTGAGCTCGACGAGGACGAAGAAGCCTTTGTGGTGGTAGTGGTGGCCGAGGCCTTGGTGGTAGTGGTGGTGGCCGATGCCTTGGTGGTAGTGGTGGTCGCTCCAGATTTAGTCGTGGTGGTGGTAGTGGTCGCGGACGAAGAGCAGCTCACTCCTGAACATGACAGTTTGGTTCAATTCATCGGAAAACCAGATTTTGAATGTAATTTTCATCTACGCTATTTACGCATGAATTGAGCCAATAACCAAATTGCTTTTACCGTTGCTCTGAGCGACTTGTTGTGCGTTGACCAGTTTGCCCGACGTGGACCAATAGGAAGAGCTGCCGACCTGAACGCAAAAATTGATCGCACCAAATTGCGTATGAATCGAACGGTGGAGGCGGATCCGCTGGTGGTGAGCGCAGCGCAAGTCTCGTCCTTGTTGTCGATGGCCCAGTTCACGTAAGAGATTCCCAGTCCATCCAAGAAGGTCCACCAAGTGGCCGAGGAGGAAGAGTCGATTGTGCCACTGCCCGACGACTCGCATGTGCCGTACTCGGTCACGAACACGGGCAGGCCTGAACAAAGTGCCAATCAATAGTTGATCGATTAAGCCCCCAATTCATTGTTCCGGTCCTTTTTCGACTTACCGTTGTTCACAGCGGTGGTAACCTTGGAGCGGTAGGAGGCACCATGCGTGGCTGCGTAGTAGTGGAATGTGTACATGATGTTGGAGTAGCCGGTGATTGGGTTCGCGGATGCGACTTCCACGTCCTGGGACCATGTGGGCGTGCCGCAAATGATGATGTTGTCCGCGTCGTTGGCGCGAATGGCGGCAATCACCGCCTTGTGGTATGGCACCAAAACATCCGTCCACGAGACAGAGGTGGGCTCATTGTAGGTCTCGTACAGCACATGCGGGTAGGAGCCGTACGCAGCGGACACCTATTGTGGGGATAAGCATCAGAAAAAATGGCACCGAAGCACAGACCTTGGTGAAGAAGGCCACCGCGTCGGACTGGTAAGTGGCGCTGACGTGCCAGTCCACGATCACGTAGATACCTTGTGTAATGGCCGCCTCAACCACGGCAACGACGAGCGCGTACTGCGTGCTCGCGGTGGTCAAATAGCCGCCCTGGTCCACTCCCATAGCGGCACGCACAATGTTCGCATTCCAGTTGCATTTGAGCTGAAAGGCGTCAAAATGCCATATTTGTCGATAGATCCCAAAATGCCAAAATTTGAAAAAGAAGCAGATTGACTTCAAAGTTTCGAAAACAGAACTCAGCGCTCACCTGTTGCACGACGGATGCGGTCCAGAAGTCTGGGTACCATTGCGACCAGAACAGCGAGTTGCCGTGCAACGCCACAGCAGTGCCACTGGAGCTCAGCAGCTTGGTGCCGGACACGGACAGTTGGCCGTATGGCGGAGCGGTGGCAGTCAATGCAGTGGCTGAGGCGAAAAATGTCGCCAAACAGAGCAAGCCGAGCAGTGCAGAGGCGCAGCACATTTTTGGGCGAATAGAGGTGAAAGCGGTGAAAGCGGATTTGTGTGATTTTGTGGAAGTGAAGTCGCCTATTTATGTGCTCACCAAAGGCACGAACGATTGATTGATGTTTGGCTCCGCAAAACGGTGGCGGCCTGGCCCTGACCTCCGCCAAGTTTTGTACTTTAATTCAGCTCATTCAACCAATCCATTTAGCGAATTCTGTGTGGTGCCTCAATTTGCTATATTTGTTCAGCCGCAAAAATTAAAAAGCCATATCTTTAACGCCAAAGTTCGGCATCATGTGGCTGCGATTTGCCCACCCAATTGCGCCAACGAACTCGCGTATGAACCGATAATGGAGTGGATCTGCGATGCCATTTGTTTGCCTTTGAAAATTCCATGGAATGCGTACTCTCTCGAATTCTCGAATGCCCAAAATTTGTGCAGCTGCGATGCATCCACTGTTCTCAATTTGACTAACAAACGTAAAAGTTCTGTGCCATTTTGTTCGACGTACTTTTTAGTCCTCAACCAATCCTCGCGGTGACAAACAAAAAAGTGCGTAATTTATGAATTGTGGAAACTGTAAACAAAAAAATTGGGAATGGAAAAAAGAGAATAATTCCAAAAATGCTTTTAATGCGTGGCACAATGGCACATGTAACTTTCTTTCAGAAAATGGTTTAATTTGAAGACCAGAACTAGTATTACATACTTACACAGGATCAAGAGAATTTCGCATAATTTCAGTGCTGATTTCCCTGAAAAGTACAATTTTTGCTCTCTAACAAATTGCTGCGCATAGTTCATTTCTCTCGTTGCCTCTGTCTTTTAACAAAAATTATTTTTTGGGCATCCTATTTGCGTTGCAAATGCAAAAATGTGAGATTTATTTGCGCGCTTCTTCACTTTTGGGGGCTTATGTGGTTGTGGGTGGCCATTTCCGACGCCCAAATTCAGATGGCTGATGTTTTGGCACTTTTTGCCCGATGCCTTTTAATGCATAAAATGAGAGGAAAGCCATCAATTTTCTCCACAAATTGCGCAAAAATATGATTTTTCTCATTTTCCCATGGTTTTTACTAATCCATCTTTTCTCCGAACAATGTATTGCGCAAAAAGAGCCGAAAGAACCAATACCACAAGTCGTAAGTTTATAAATAAGTACATATTTTTTGGAACATTTAAGAATTTTTTTACAGATTTTTATGCGAATTCCGCAATTTGAAATGCTCCAAATGTCACTGCAAATGGCGCTGAAAGAGGATAAGCCGGGCAAGGGAGTCAGACATTTGGTCAATTTGGCCAAAACGCGCAGCGAAAAGGCACTGTTAAATGCACTGGGACATCATTTGACGCACTTCAAGAAACGCAATCGGGTGCGCGTCCAATTCAGGCGGCTGAACAGCAAATTCATGAACTTGGATGCGTCTGTGAAAAGTAACATTTTTTATTATTCAAATTAAAGCATTTCTTAACGGAAACCAAAAATGGCTGAAAAAGCCACCAAATATTTGCATGAATATTTTAGGCTGAATAACTTTGTTCAGAATGGTCAGATCGGCCTAATTTTGGTACCATTCCATTCAGCTCTTAGAGAGACGCTTCGAATGAGCTATTTACTGCTGTCCTTGGTGGAGGCACTATTTGGGTTTAAGAAATATTATTTGGCTTTTTCAACCACTTTTGGTAGCGAATTAATCCACTCGCATTTATTGGTATCCTTTTTCAACTTATAGGGATTACTTGGGAAAGAAGCGATTCGAATGCGTCGGAGCAAAGTGCAAACGGAGCCGAAGGCGATGGCGCTGAAAGTTCTTCGGAGAGCGGTGCCAGCTCCGCAAGTGGCGAGGGCAACAGCAAATTGCGCCGGATGAGCTCAATGCTGCGCAAGGGCGTCAAATCCAAAATGCAGAAGTGCGCCATTGCACTATTTGGCCAACGAGTAAGAAAACGGGGGAATTATGGGAAGGGCCTTGCGGCCAGATTTTAAAGGAATCACAATTTTCGCGAAAAGTGAAAAATTCGTTTCAGCTTCTGGCACAAGCCTTCCAAATGGGCCAATTGTGGAACCGAGAACCACGAGGGGCAGAGAAATCGGCGCAGCAAATGGCCGAAAAATTTGTGCGCGACCTCCAAGTGCGCAGCAAACAACATTGCGCCAAACATGGGCAAAAACATAAAATATTGAATAATGCCTATTAAAAATTACTTTTCAGTGCAATTGCGAAGGCAATGCAAGTGATTGAGCAAGACGAAAAATTGGCCAAAACCATCAATTCGGTGACGATCGATTGGAACGTGTTTGCAAGTGAATTAAATTAAAACAAATTATTTTTAAATAAAAATTTCAAATTTAATAAAAATTTCTAAATTAAGGATTGTTGCCAATTGCGCGGGAAATGCGCCCATCCAGTTGGCCAAATGATTGGGCGAATTCGGCTAAAGTGGCCAAAAATGCAAAGCAGCAATTTCTTTCACTGGCCGACGTGTACGAGGCGCATGGCCAAAGTCAGTGGAAGCGGTTGATCGCAAAATTTGTGGAAATTGCCCAGACACTGAGTGAAACCATTGAAGAGTACAAATACGAAAATTCCATCGACGAAAATGAGGAATTGAAGTAATTCTAAAATTTCCTATTAATTAAATTTTATAAAAATTCAAATGTTTTAAATATTTTAAAGGAGACATGAATATCTGGCCACTCTGAAACGGCTGCAAATGTACCACAAAAAGCGAAGCGATTTGGTCGAATATGAAAAATTGGTGGCAAAATTCGAAGCAACCGAAGCCCAAATTAAGGTCTTTGAACAGCGGGTTGCAATGAACATGCAGAAAATTCGCAAAATTAAAGGTAAAGTTACTAAATTCATCAAATTCATTCGAATTGAAACAGCACTGAAAGAGCATGTTGATCAAAATTCGGCGCTGGGACGCTCGATTTTGATGCTTGCAAGAGGCGAAGAGCGAGAACAAAATGTGCAAGTGATCAACACAGAAATTGACGCAATTGAGGCCGGACTCAAGGAGTTGGCCGATGAAATGGAACAATGAAATTGGACAAGTAAACAGCGCTTTTTCACATTCCAAATTTTGGTTACATTTTTACGTTTGACGAGTAAAACTAAAAAGACAAAAGTACCTATTAGTTACAGAATGGGCTTTATAGGTGTTTTTGCGTCCAATCAATTTTACATTTTGAGACGTCCAATCAAAATATAGTTGGATTTAGAAGTACCTAGGTTTAGCCAAAAATTTGCACAGGCATTATTAGGTTAATAAACATAATATAGAACCGATCGATTCTGATTTTTGATTGATCGGCGATCAACTGATCCGATAAAAATTCGGCATAAAGTTATGCAAAATTGCTAATTATTTGTTGCACCAATCATTCCAATTCCTTTTAACTTTTGATAAAATCGTATAGTCCGTTCCATGCCGCATTGATTTGCACAAATTGCTGGCCTGGCGTCCGCTGTTTTGGTTCATCACTTGGCCCGAGCGATAAGTGTGTTCCACAATCAGCAAAACAGAAGTTACGGTTGGTTGGTTGGTGCACTCTGCTGACGCATCCTATCTTTTACGGCGAATAAACAAAACGAAGACATATCAAACAAATAATGTGACTCGTTTTTTATTTATTAGATTGAAACGGAATTTTTATTTTTTTTAATAAATTTCCAAACTATCATTTTTAGAGTTTATGAATGTTTACAACAAAATTTAATAAATATTTAATAACCAGCCCCATTATTTTAGCCAAATTTCGCAGAATGGAAGGAATTGAAAAGGCAGAATATGCAAAGAATGAGCCCAAATCGACTGATACCGTTAAATCTATACGCCATTGGATGGCGCTAAGTGTGATGTTGTTCGCCAATTTTTGCTCTTCAACGACATTTAGTTGCTTTGTGCCATTCTTTCCGATGGAGGTCAACCAAATTTTTCAATCAAATTTTAATGAAATAAAAATTCATTTAATAGGCTGAACAGCGTGGACTGAACACCGGTCAAATTGGGCTCATCTTGGGCGTTTTTCAATTGGTCATGTTTTTCGCTGCACCGTTGCTGGGCAAATTTGTAAAAAATTGTATTGCAAAAAATAATAGAATTAAAATCAATTTCAGATCAATTTGATTGGACCATACCGAATGTACAACTCTGGACTGGCCATTGTCAGTGTTGGCTCCATTCTTTATGGGTAAAACCGATTTTTTATTTTGCATTCCAAATTTTACTACTTTTTTAGTCTGTTAAAATTTTTTGCATCTTCAACGTCATTTTTTGTTGCCGCACTCCTGTTTCGCTGTTTGACTGCGTTCGGAAATGCACTTTTTCGAACGGCAACAATGCCTCTGATTGCGCATTATTTCCCCAACAAAATCGCTTCAATTGTGGCAAGTGAAGTCTAAGCCTAAAGATTAGTCTACTCTTAGCCTAAAAGATTAGTCTATTCTTAGCCTAAAAGATTAGTCTACTCAGCCTAAAGATTAGTTTACTCTTAGCCTAAAAGATTAGTCTATTCTTAGCCTAAAGATTAGTCTACTCTTAGCCTAAAAGATTAGTCTACTCTTAGCCTAAAGATTAGTCTACTCTTAGTCTAAAGATTAGTCTATTCTAAGCCTAAAGATTAGTCTATTCTTAGCCTAAAAGATTAGTCTACTCTTAGCCTAAAGATTAGTCTATTCTTAGCCTAAAGATTAGTCTATTCTTAGCCTAAAAGATTAGTCTACTCTTAGCCTAAAGATTAGTCTATTCTTAGCCTAAAAGATTAGTCTACTCTTAGCCTAAAAATTAGTCTACTCTTAGCCTAAAGATTAGTCTACTCTTAGCCTAAAGATTAGTCTACTCTTAGCCTAAAGATTAGTCTATTCTAAGCCTAAAGATTAGTCTACTCTTAGCCTAAAAGATTAGTCTACTCTTAGCCTAAAAGATTAGTCTACTCTTAGCCTAAAGATTAGTCTACTCTTAGCCTAAAGATTAGTTTATTCTTAGCCTAAAAGATTAGTATACTCTTAGCCTAAAGTCCCGCTAACCGCACCTAAGGCTTTTTTCTACATGTAGTTATTTGTCGCGAATGGCCCTTTATTTCACGACAATTTTTGGGGTGCACGGCTTTATTCGTTTATTCGGTTTCGATACACTACAATGTG